>DVXP01003428.1:0-11330 GCA_018235645.1 Junonia grisea
TTATTATATCGTTGAGTGACTTAAACGTTTACTTAAGAGGACACCCAAGTTTGAGAGCGGTTTATTAATACGGGCCTTAGAGGCGTAGTTTAAATTGAGTTTGAGTCAATCGCTTGAAAAATTTGTGTACAAGTGTAGAGCTACTTTTAATTACAAACATACTACTAAGCTCTATCATAATGTATAAAATTGATAGTACAATAGTATAGAAGTTTATTGATAGTATTAAACTGTTTAAAAGCAAAAAATAATTACACAAACGTTTTTATTAAATTCATAATAAATAACAAACATAATGTTAGCAATTTTATTCTGCAGAATACGACAAAAAACTGTAAAAAATTTGCAAATTTTCAACATTACACGAAAAAAAAAACGTTACAACGTAAAATGAAAATAAAAGTACTTTTGCAAAATATAATTAACACTTCTTTATTCTACGAATGGCAATTACAAATAGCGTTTTAGTAGTTCCACAAGTCTTATCAATTAACTCATTTAATTATCTTAACAATATTAGAAAAACTCATTACCGCGGCGTAGTTCATGAGATTATTCAAACATACACACATACAGATCGTAATTACATACACCTGTTTCCGCCGCCGGCCGTCAACCTGGCCATTTTTATTTTATTTTTATACGTTTTATTTCACTTTGTGGGTATGTTTTATAAGGTTTTTTTTGTCATTTAATTAATTAAGATATTAAGGAAATCTATTAATTTAATTAACTATGCTAATGAAGTAAGATGTATTCTTAATGTAATTGTTACTCGTGTACTTTATATTGTGTTTGATCAAATTATTTCTTTATTATTCCGTGTTATTCCACACGTCGAGAAATAATATTAAAATTAAACATCAAATAAAAAATTCGCGACACAGCGGGATTCGAACCTTCTGCCTTGCCGGGGCAGGTGCTCTAGCCAGTTGAGCTATGGGTCGCTTCGATGTTCGATCGATTCGATCGCTCGAATTCTTGATCTGATGATGATAGACGGTCCGGCAAGGCAGAAGGTGCGGGTTCAAATCCCGCTGTGTCGCAAATTTTTGATTTGATGTTTAAGTTTAATAGTGTTTGATCAAGTTTGATGACTTTCTATATAGTTTTTTTTACTGTTAATTTATAAATTACTCTTTCAACTGAAAACTTTAGATATAAACATAAAAATTCTAAAAAGTATAAAATTAATTATATTTTGTTTTTCATGATTACTCTAAGAGCACAGTAGATATAAGACAATATAAGATATCAAGGACTAATCCATATCATATAAATATTATATGAACTATAAAATTGTTTTTCCTTAATCTATCTCTTTAAACTAAATTATTAATGTTATTAAAACTAAACGGATAAACGTTTTATTTAATAACTTTAATAAGAAGCAATAAATACTTTATACCATATTGACCCGAATTGCAATACCAGAGGAGCTACAAAATGCGTTGGCCTTTAAGGGGGAATGAATGGGGAATGAATGGGGAAGGGGTGGGGAATTGGGCCACCGGCTAACTCACTCACGCGGCGAAACACGACGCAAGCGTTATTTTACGCCGGTTTTCTGTGAGGCCATGGTATCACTCCGGTAGAGCCGGCCCATTCTTACAAATGCATGGCTCTCCCATGTGAAAAATGTCTGTGATAGCCAAAAACTGGACCTATATAAAATAAATTAATAATACTACCAGCATTTTATAGTGATTCATCTCTAGCTTAAACTTCGTTTCCATCGCTTAGTTTTCAAGTGTTTTATTTCATCTTGTGATTGTAGAGAAAAACATTAAGGCTTTCTGACAATATCATATCCGTCAATCGATTAGCAACGTGGTGGAATAAAATCCAAAACATTTACGCAAACACACACACAAATACGCAACACATACGCAAATCATGCACCACGCCTTTAAATCGAATTTATATGAAAATTTACATATATATATGTCAAAAGTAGAATCGCGAAAGATCAATTTATTTTCATGCTTATGGACATCATAACTAATTTTTTTTGCACTTATTTTGTGTAAATTGAGCATAGGGAAGAGGCTTTTCCTTTGAGAGTTGCGCGTTATTACTATTGAGATTTTAATACTGTAATTTTTACTTACGACATCAGTCTTCTAAGTAGATTGAATTTATTTGATTTAGTCTAATATCTAGATCGAATAACCAATCATCAAAAACTAATAGTATTTGGACTGGACTCGAACAAATACACAGACAAAAATAGTTTTATATTTGTTATAGATAAAATAAAGTGTGTCAGATTGATAATAATTTTATTTGAAACATGTTTTCTTATAACAGTGGCTCATGTTATAATTCAGTGGCATACATTGTATCTATCAATATCTCCTAAATGCATTATATTTGTAATACTTATCATTTTAATTTTGCTAGATCTATTAATGTTAAACTTTTAACATCTGATAAAAATTTTGCTCACATTAATTTCCATAAATTATAGAGAAATCTCACCTTCGAGAACCTCGTAAGAGTCTGTAAATGATCCCACAGCTGGGTCTCTTCTTCTATTAAGGAGAAGGTTATGAAGCTTAATCCACAACGCTGCACTCCTGTGGGTTGGCAGATATACATATGTCTTCCGGCACAAGCAAAGTTTCTTCACGATGTTTTCCTTCACCGCCGAGCTCGAGATGAGTTTAAACATAAATTTAGCATTTGAAAACTCAGCAATGCTAGCAGGGTTTAAACTTGCGATCATTAAGGCCTGCAACGCATTTTGTAGCTTCTCTGATGTTACAAATGTCCAAGGGAGCAGTATTAACTTAATATCTGGTGATCTATCAGCTTGTTTGCTCAAAAAAATCTCTTAGCTCTCATTACCATGTCACAATACAAAAGAAGTTTAATGTCGAAATTTTTATGTTGGTTTGGCTCTTGTTGCATTTGAGAATTAATTTAACAATGT
Source organism: Junonia grisea (assembly GCA_018235645.1). Classification (NCBI taxonomy): domain Eukaryota; kingdom Metazoa; phylum Arthropoda; class Insecta; order Lepidoptera; family Nymphalidae; genus Junonia; species Junonia grisea. The sequence continues at coordinate 2,936 of DVXP01003428.1, forward strand.
GTTCTAGATATTAACATTATTATATAAGGTTGGCTTACTTACAAAAAAGTATTATATATAAATACGGTATTAACAGCCTCTAAACTCAATTCCGCATGATTTAAGCTAACATTGTAACAGTAACTTGAACTCTGAAGGTCTCAATATTAGCAGCACCGAACAATAATATCACATATGTATGTAATTACATATTAATTACATAAACCTTCATTGTTTAATATATTATATGTATTGTTGTGTGGCTTTGCTTCGTTTTATTTGTGAAAAAATTTCAGTGGAATAACTTATGTAAATTGTGTTTGCTGAAAAGTTAAGCAGTTCGGTTTAGGTAAGTCTCACATTATAACTTTGCCATTAAATTTTATTACTTACTAAATATTTTTGTATTTTTGGTAGTGGGATCTATTTTTTTAGGCCTACCCAGGTTAGAGCAGTCTTTGAGTTACGTACCTACAGTAATTTATCTTATAATGTTGACGTATATAAAATGGATACAACAAAAAAAATCACGACAAATATAGTCTAAAGAAAATCGTTTTTTCATAGATTTTATATGGAAAGGATTTTTATTTGAGTAGTATAAACGCGGGTAAAACTCACGGGGATTGATAGTTTATTATATCTATTTAACCAAAATTATTTACACGTGTTCAAATAAAAACTATGTCATGACTCTTATACTTACGTCAATTACAACTTTATTAGTATAAAGACGACCGTGTGTATGTTACTCTTCCTTAACAAAACGGCTAAATCCAATCGACTGAAAGTTAAAATGTTTTTCTTTGATTGGGCTACCTTTCATCCCAAAAAAATCCGAAATTATATCGACGGTTGAAGGGCTATTTGATCTAAGCGCCATTGTTTTACATACATATTTTTATACATATTTGTATAGAGAGCAATTTGCTGATTCCAAATATGTATAAAAATATATATGACAAAAAAAGGCGCTTAGACCAAATAGCCTTTCAACCGTCGATATATAATAATCATCACAGCAACAGCCGAACAGCCAAACAGCAGCAAGTACCGAGATAATTATCTCACAAAACAAAACTAACAGCTAAATACAATCGACAATGGCAATCAAGTTCAAACCGATCTATCATAATCCTAAACGTGACAAACAGACGATCCAGAATGACTGCTAACGACCGTTGATTGATGAACGAAAAAAGATTTATTGGCTACGTAAATAATTACCTTGTTCCCTTTACTATGGCTTTTGATAGAATTTTTATTTTGTGCTATATTAAGTACAGCTTCTAAAATTTTCTATGCTTTCTTATAATGAATAAAATTAAATTTTTCTTTTTAAATGAGTCTTTAATATCAGTTTAGGCTGACACCAGCACTTTTGATTCAAAAATAATCTTATATCCCATCATTCTCATCCTAAAAATATTACTGAACGGGTCCACCGCACTTACGTATTACTTAACGGGTTACTTAACAGTATTATTTTGACAATGATTTATTAAAAGTGAGCCTATGTTGTTAACCAATGTTATTTAACGTTGTTTTTAGTATGTTTTGAGTATTTAAAAACGTATATAATACAGAATATTTTAGGCTAGAGATACTTTAATAACTAACAGATTCTAAGCTACACTTTTAAATTTAGTTTAGAACCAAGAAAATACTTAGTTTTTCCTTAAAAAGTCGTTTAAAAACAACCTGTTAAAGTATATAAATCAATTCTAGAACATTCACATATGACTTGCATATCGAGTAAACGTTATAGAGGTGTTGTTTTTTTAAATTTAACGATGTGTCCACACGTTGACAGTATGTTTGTCATACGTGTTTGCTCTGCTAATAGTTGGGTAACACACGTGTGACGCTAATGTACTAATTTATGCACTTTCCGAAGGTTTTAGGTTTCATTGTGAAGTAGTTTTTTTTTGTGTTGGAATGGTAGCTAGTAATGTGTGAAATAGAAATTGACAGATCTTTTTTTTTAATTTGATAAATTCGTGCTAAGAATAAAATTTTAAATGTCTTTCGAACACGAAGTAAAGAAAAAATAAAAACAAATAAAACAACAATATTTTGAAGAGTTTACGTGTATTTTCAAATGTTAGGAACTTAAAAATACTACCTTGCACCTAATGAGACTTAAAGAACACAATTAAAAAAGTTGTAAACGAATATGTAAACAAAAAAAAAACTTTTGTCGAGTGTTTAGCGAAGACACGTCAAGTCGGGAGCAAACAAGTAGTTTAAAATTAAAAATGTAATAACCTAACCAAAGTGCCCTTAAGGTCCTAAGTTCGAAGTGGAACTCAGATGAGTCTAAGTCTAAACTTTTCTAACAACGGAGCACTATTCATATAAGTCGATTCTGCAAGACTGACGGACGAGAATTTTATTTAGTCTGTGTTGTTTATTATAACGTGTTTAATTATGGTTTTAATTGGTAGTGTTGGATACTACTTTTTGGTATGAGATTATGAAAAATAAGAATTTAGGTGGAAAATTCGTATAGCGATGATAAATGTCTAAGTAAAAATGTCTAACTCTTATAATGTTAAAATTATGTAAACACATTTTATGGGGTTTGTTAAACTATTATTTTTCATAAAAAAGCTAACGACTTAAAACTTAGTCGTTGAAATTATAAAATCTAGCATCATTAGTCTAAACTTCATGCCTCGGTTATTCCAAAAAATAATATTAATAAAATGATTGTAAAACCTGACTTTTAGTTACACGTAACGTTGTAAATAAAAAAGCCAAAAAATATTTTTTTTTTTTTTAATAAATTAATTGGGCAAAATTGGGAATAGAAAAATAATCTAACCCAACGCTATCCACAAACAGGCACATTCCCTAACTATAAGTCAATGTTGCCAGTTTTCAATAGTCGACTAGTAAGCCAGTGTTACCAGTTGCGAGTCGAAAGCGTATAACAGGTTCGTATCAAATAAATAGTGAATCGGCGCGCCGATCTGCGCTGCAAGGTCGTCGTGCGGACTCCATGATGTTTGGATGTTGGGGACGAGTCCTTGATTTTGTTGAGATTTTATGGATCAGCCCTCAGTATAGGTTTATGAAATTGGAACTATTAATTATTTATGGAGATTAACAGAATAATGTCGGTACCCGTCACGACACTTTTAAGATTTACGTATTATTTCAATATTTTGTTAGGGTTTTATTCCTAAAATTTTATTTATAAAAGTAATAGCACTAGTAGCAAATTATTTCATCTTTATTTCATACTAGCTGACCCGGCAGACTTCGTATTGCCCTTATAAAAGGTCTGTTTTGGAGGTTTTTCGACATTTTTTTGAATTTTCCTCACCCTTTAAACCTTACCTAGAACTCCACGAACATTTTAAGACCAAGATAACATAAATCTGTTAATAAAAAACGGCTGGTTCTTGAGTTTTAGCGAGACTAACGAACAGAAATTCATTTTTATATATAGAGATTTAAAAATGTGTGTATTTTAATTTTCCGGTCTGTGTCGATTATTGGGAAACAATAATGTACACATTGTTACTGTATTAAGCTTTCTTTATTTCTAACTAACTAACTATCTAAGAAAGTCATAAAATTAGTTATAAAATTGAATAAGTAACCCTAATTCCAAAACAAAATTTGAAGTACTAAAACCATTAGAAAACCATGGCAAGCCTACATGCGCCCGCGCATGTTCTAACCTAGAAACAGGCTGGATTTCGTGACATTCGAGGCTTACGCGTGTGTGCCTATCCATTCACGACTGTGTTTGTTGTATCAACACACATTAACACAACGATGACGTATCCCAACCAAAATGCTACCGCACTTTCAACCTTAACAATTAACGATAAAGATGTTTTTCAAACGGACGCCATTAAATCGTAATTTGTATCTAACTTGACATGGCATTGGTCGGTTTTCGTATGATAAAATGGGCGTAACTATAATAGTTTGAATGTTTGAAATGATTTGTTAGTTTAGTGTATCGAGTTCGAAGCAATTTATAAAATGTACTTAAAAACAAGGCTTTTGAATTAGTGATTCAGATCAAGGTTAGCTACTTCAAGACCTAAACAAGTCCTTTTAGGATTAGAGCGCTGAGCAAGGTCACGTCAATTTATCCGACTACATAATACGTAACATTCGAAAGATAACCTTCAAGCGATCATAGATGCTATTTGTGAAAACTATTATTATATTTCAAATGTCAAATAAATAAATTATTATAACAAATCCAATGTCATGTACTTAATTGACTAATGAATATTGACGATACTAATTAAATGTGTATAAAATTGGTATTATAATAATTTGAAAAGGTATTAATTCGACGCGATATTTCGTGTCATTTCCGGGTGGATTTCGGACCAATAGCGTAATTAGGCGACGATGGTTTATCACTGGGCGTGGACGTACCAAACCGCAAATATGATTCGTGGCGTGCGTCATACAATTTATATGCTATTAGGTATATTTGAAAATTTATCAAGCATTATTTTACCTTTTGTAACTTGTCCAACATAAAATTACTAAGAAACGTACAATTTTAAGAAATGAATAGGTTCGTTACAAGGTATTAGTTCCAGAAAATTTACAATCTTGTAGTTACAAATAGATTACTATGAAGTACCAGGTTTGAATATAATTCAATAAAGGCATATGATAGGACGTCGTTCTAAGCCTTTTAGGAGAATAAACATAAATTCAACTTTTCTCAGAATTTAGTCACCTAACAGGTTTCAGCGTAAGCCGACAACTAGGTAAATAGGCGAGGCTACTCAGCTAAATTCCCGTCGAGGTCGTGATAAACTGACGCACAAAATAGTTATTGTGTATATATGTTCAAATGGGGAGCTTGTTTTCATCTAAACGACGAATACCACCCGAGGGATTTTAATGAAACCTAGCTTGGTAGTTTATGCACCAAGTTAATATATTAAACATTTTTTGCCATGGAAAAACCATAAAGCTCCCAGGGGATAGTTTTAAACGTTATTTCCATATACAACGTTAAAGCAAACAAGGTCACGGACTCGGGAGCTCGTTTGTGTTAATTTTTTTATAAATATTAACTAAATGAGAATGTGCGATGTAAGCTTTTTATATGCATAAGAATTTAAATTATTATAGTTAATTTATTTAAATGATGAAATAGGTGGTTTTAAATGACAAATTAATATGTTAATTTTCCGTCCTCCTTCGTAACATAGCTTGTTTTTGTTATTTGTAAAATTTTCCTAAGAGTACATTAGGTATTTAGTTATTATGTCATCGTTATATTAAAAGAAATCTTTGGCTTTGGAACTAATTACCTTACACTGACTAAAAAATAGATAAATTAATAAATAATATTCCTCCATTGTATACGAATGTACAGTGATAATTCGTTCAATGTCGCAGCGAGGCATGCAATTTAATAAAACACCTAAATATAGATGTAAAAACTAGATAGCTACATGTTTTCGTGCAATTGTGTGCCAGGGTCGCGCCACACATGTGTGCGAAATGCGATACCTACTGTATGTATAGTTATGTAACCTTGGGCAGCTGATGTTTGATAATAATAACATTAGAAGCCACTTTGCATATGTAATACACTAATATTTTATTCAATAACTCTTGGACGTTTTCCCTGTTTGACGATCGGACAATTTAACTTACAATATTTTTATGAAAATATTCTAATATTGAAGATGTCTACTCATTAACTTTACTGCCAAATTGATCGAAATCGAATCTATTCCTCCATTCCACCTAGTTTTTCATATTAAAAATAAGCAAACCATAAAATCCAATGACAAAGAAAATAAATTTGACATTTTCATTAAACGCATAAAGATATGAGATAAGAAAATTGTATAGACTCTGTATAAGCATTCGCTAACGCCTTCCTTATTCACAATAACTGTGCCTCAGTAATTTCTCTATTTAGGTAGAAAGTTGACCCGGCGACCTCTAATCGCCGACTATCTACCACCACATTATCGTATACGAATAATTTAGCTGTAAACCGTGTCTTTTAAAGAAAACATGACAAAATTGACAGATGAAGAGAACAGAGCCTTACAAGCCACGCGACTTGTAATTCGCATACGTATAATTACGAAAGCCTTCGATAAATTCAAACGGCTTTCAAGTTTAACGGTTCGGGTTTGATGAAATTAAAAATAATATTGCATAATTTATGGTCGATAGGGACATCGGTAGAAATTATTTGATCCATTATTTAGTGTACTTAAAGATGTATGCGTTTAGGCTTTAAGTTTTTAATTTAAAAAAAACGAGCTACGATTTAGTACAACATAATGCATGGCTTATATAAGTTTAAAATATAAATAAAAACTTAAAACGTTTCTTGAATAACAATTTAAAATCCCATTACGAATATTTCAAATAAAACTAAACAACACTGATAACACGTTTTAATCTATATTTCATTATAATAATGTTACGCCATTAAAATTTCTCAATGCACTGCAAACTATTCCATTTAACAAGTTCACGAGAAAATATATACCTAGTATGAAAGAAATAAACATACACGCAATACATAAATCGCATTATTCTATTGTTTATTTAAAATTTTCAATAGGTACAAGGTGACGTGAGCGATGACTAAGTCATGATCATTTGGCATGATGTACTACCATGGGTCATGTCTACTTGGCATAAAACATCTAGGAATTTTAAGTGCTGCAATGTGTTTTAAGTTTAGGCTTACCTGCCGAGATTTTAGCTTAAAAGCTTTTAGTATAACACTGGATAGAATGCTATGGTGTGACTATCGTGTTTTCATTTTAATGACTATAAAAGTTTATTTTATTTAACGTTTTTCGATGCGAATTTTAAAATTAATTTTAAGCTTTATTATAATTTAGATAAGTTTATTGTTTTTTGTTAATTTTTATTACTGTGAAGAATTCATGGACACCCTACGAAATTATGTCAACGCTATTATAGAATATCTATACGTATTCAAAATAACGATTGTTCGAAAACAATTAAAGTACGGCGATGTTATTGCAACGTTCTTATTAAAAAAAATATATAATATTATAATACACTAATGAGCTGATAAAATTTTCCTGAGTTTACAAAGCGACAAACAAAAGTTTATTTGTGTTATACGTAACAATACCACTTTATAATAGGTCATACTGTCGTAGGCGAATGAATGCGCACATTCATGTTTTTTTTTTTCGCTAGACAATGACGAATATTGACAAATGTATTCACGAAAAAGGGACGAATGAAAGTCACTGTACAATTTTTCACTCGTGTCATTATGAAATTGTATGAAATGAAGATTCGTAACGCGTTATTTTGCCGCCATTTTTGCGCTTGGAATTCGCGCGCTCGCAGCTGTCATTAGGCAGTGTTGCCATTTCGAAATTACGAGTTATCTATGGTCGAACTATTAAATTACTGGCTGGCGTTATTATAGACTTGTTTCGAATGATTGTGCCGTTTAAAAAGTAATTTGGGTTGTGTGAATCGTATGAAATGAAACCTTAGTATAATTGATTACTTTTGATATCTCTTTCGCTTGACGTTTAACGGTAGATAATAAATTAAATAGGTACCTACTTTATGACAGTTGGCCTTTTGTTATGTATCTATTTTTCTATTTCAGCCATAGATAGCCATAGATAGGCACTTTAAAAATGTGCGTAAGCAAAATAAGTTTTTTGTCGAAATTTAAATTACCATGTCATCGATGCAATCTTGTATGATAAATTAAACTTGTTATATTTTAATTAAATTAACAAAATGTCAACTACATTTTCAATAGTCTTCAAAACCGGAAATCACAGAGTATAAAACAGAATATATTATCTGTCAACAATGGCGGTTTCGAATACTTTTCGTAGTATCCGAGGTATTTCAATAGGTCGCTCGAACTTGATTTTTAATTATTTCCGATAAAACAGAAGAAAGTAAATAACAATTTCAATCAAGATAGTTTTATAGTTGACAGCGACCAGGTGGCCGCCATATTGGAATAGTTCGATGCTCGGACGATTAGACGGTAAAACAAATGAATTCCTATCGACTACCGGATATTATAGATTATGTGAAACTTTTCATAGACAATAGTGAAATAGATAAATTACATTTTATATGTATTTAGTGCATAGGTACCTTCACTTTTAAGGAGAAGGTAACGGAGCTTAATCCATCAAGCTGTTCCACTGGTTTGATGGACATAATCTTTTTTTACATTTTTTCTTCAGATCATTTCACGGTAGTTATGTTATTGCGTTGCAAACTCTAATTCGAGATGACTCATTTCGTGTATGAAGGGAAAATTTTCCACGATTTTTTAGTTAAGCGAATATATCGCCCCCGTGAAAGAAGAGTCAACTAACTCAAAACATCTACCACTTCTAAAATTGCTCTAATGTCTAAAGTTTTAAAGTGC
>DVXP01003429.1:0-11328 GCA_018235645.1 Junonia grisea
GGTGACAAGACAAGGGGACGTGATATCCCCAAAACTGTTCATAGTCAATGGAGAGTATATCTCCCATCTTCGTTTTGTTTTGACGATATAGTCATCTTTGCAGAGACACTGGAAGAGCTAAATCAAATGCTGAACGATCTAAATAGGTCCTCCCGACGTGTAGGTCTCGGTATGAACTTGAATAAAACAAAAGTTACGTTCAACAGAAATTTCATTTCGAGACCAGTCGACGGCGTTTTTTTCGAAATTGTACAGACAATACAACTTGGCTAATACTATTTTGAGAAGGAAACAGATAGTAGGATTTAGTTGGGTTGGGCAGCATTTGGCAAGCTCCGTCGAAGGTCTTTGAGCAATGTGTTCCTATCTATAATGATATACATTGCCGAGACACTGACAGTGGGGCTGGTCCACATATTTAAAGTCACTCAGTGTACTATGGAGAGAGCTATGCTGGGAGTCAGAATAAAATCAGGAAGGAGGTTATCTGTGAGAGAACCAAAGTACCTTACGTAACGACGTAGCTCGCAAATTCAGCCAGCTGAAGAGGCAATGGGCCGGCCACGTCTGTCGCAGGACCGATGGCCGTTGGAGCAGACGAATCCTGGAGTGGGGACCGCGTCTTGGCAAACGTATTGTAAAACGCCCTCTGGCCCGCTGGACTGACGACATACGCGTGGTTGCCGGAGCGGGCTGGATGAGGGTTGCGGAGGACCGGGATGTTTGGGCAAACTTGGGGAGGCCTGTGTCCAGCAACGGACTGCGATTGGCTGACGACGATGAAGGTTTATTTAACGTAGAAAAATAATGTTTATATTTTTTATATTGCAAAAGCCGAGCCGCTCGTGACGCGCCTTGTTTTGCTGTAATTCAACAATTATAAGAAGAACTCCAGATGCTACACAAAGTGTATGCAAACTGGTGTTCTCTTTACGTTGGTCTTTAAAGCACCGCGGCCAGCCAAAGAGGGCGCGCGCCCAGTTGAACTCCCTTGAAAGCCGCGCTCGACGCCCCCAGGACCGCGGCGCCCGTGTGCACCGCACACCCTGCACTTAAGGGAAAGACGCCCCTGCACGCACCCACGGCTGGACGGAATGATTAATTTTCGAAATCGTTGTGTTTTAATATTTTGATTTTTGTAATTAATTAAACTATATACGCTCAACTTGTATATTTTCTCATATGTCCATAGCCTGTATGAAAGTGCCCGTTCAGTGTGGGGCACATTCATAGATTTTCCAATTTTTTTTTAACTCTTACCAAATGCCGTACAAGTGTTTCTACACAAATCAAATGTTTTAAATATGTAGACGGATAGTAAGACTACTAGTTTTTGAGGAATCGATACAGATATTGATGAATACAAACGATACAGAAAGCTCTATAGAACAAAATATAAAAACTGTATAAAGCTACCCCATCTTCCCCTACTATATTCTTAACTTAGTTAGCTAAAATACTTGCTTAAATATAAAGGTAAAAAATATGGAGCACATAACAGAAGTAATCAGGAAATAAAAATACTAGATATCCTACTTTTGTGATCTCTCTTGTAAAGACGCAATAGCCGCCTGCAACTAACTTCATGTTGATAAGTCTTATCAAAGTTCACTATATCAAAGACAAAGAAACGGAAAAAAGGCACGAAAATTAAAAAAAATAATGGTCTAGTCTTGCAGCGGCGGGTGCCGTCAGTCGGTGTGACCAAACAGGTGTCCCATAGAGGGCCATCGGTCGCACGACACCAGCATAGAGGCGGCGAACCTCCTCCCTCAGTCCCCCTAAATTAGGCAGCAGTCTGTGCAACGCACCCACTGCCTTCTCGATCTGGGGGGCCAGGAGCTTGAAGTGCTCTTCAAAGCTCCAGACGGTAAACCAAAGTCAACGCGTGAAAGTTTAGATGATATACAGACGTTTTTCTTTTAAGAAAACTACCTACTGCAAAGAAAATTGTACGTCAATTGAGAACATAATATTATGGTATATTTAAAGCATACTTTTATTACTTTAGTTTTAGAAAAAAAGCATTAGCAACCATAAATAAGCAATTTATGTGCTGCCTTCAGATAAAAGCAATGTTAGAAATATATTTTTTTTATTTCTGCCACTTGTTCTGCTGGAAACTGCCTGAAAATGTTCTTGTTATATGACGGAATTTATCAAAAATATCTTTAGATCATTAATTTTAACTTCGTTGTAAAGTAGATTACTTATATATTCAAGAATTCCCAAGAAAATTTAAGTCAACCGTGTATTTGCTCTACGAGTAAAAATAAAGCAAACTTCAAGAATGTTATTTATAAAAAAATAAAATAAAAACAAAACAAAAAAAAATACAGAGCGTAATTTCCTCTGGTAAATCACGCTGATGCAACGCGACGCCGACGTTTCGACAAATAGATAAGTAAAGCAGCATTAAGTGGTCTTAGAATATTTCTAAATATAGAGGTTAAAGGTTTGACATTATTCCAAAAGCCCATTTAACTTATATATTTGTAGACCAATCACTGACCTATGAAGTCGTTTAGAATTAAAAATTTTTGGGTGATGACACATCAGCTCCAAAACTCTACCCTGAGACCAATGGACCAGTTTATACCAGATAATCAAAAATATAATAGAAATACAGCCTTTTTTGTAAGATAAAAGTATCCAATAAATCAAAAACAAAAAAATGTCTTGCTTAATTTGTAGGTAGGTTAGGTAGGTTATATATAGGTATTTGCATTTTGCACAACCACCTGATTCATGAACAAAATTTGGGTAATTTCTGGGTAATTATTATACTTACGTAACATAACGTAACACAGCCTGTAGGTACATATCACACTGCTGGGCGTAGGCCTCTTCTGCTATTAGGGAGAAGGTTATGGAGCTTAATCCACCACGCTGCTCCAGTGCGGATTGGTAGATATACATGTGTCAGAATTTCTTCCGGCATATGCAGGTTTCCTCACGATGTTTTCCTCCACCGCCGAGCTCGAGATGAATTTAAACACAAAAGCACTTGAAAATGCAGCGGTGCTAGCCAGGGTTTGAACCCGCGACCTTTGTTAAAGATCCACGTGTTCGCACCACTAGGCCATCTCGGCTATTATTTTTTACTTAATTGTCCCGAATTTAAATAAGTTCCATTACCCGAATATTTTTTCTAGATGTTAGATATGTAAGTACATATTTTGTAACAGTAAAGGATGGATAAGGAATCCAATTGAGTGATGCATAGAACATATTGCCAACTCACAGACTATTACTAGGTATCAGGCGCGGTCCTAGAGGGGGGGGGGGGCCACAGGGGACATGACCCCCCCCAAATGACCATGCATGTCATATACAAAATCTTTGGTGACAAATTAAATATTCGGAAACAACATGTCAAAATCTCAAATTTTCAAAACTCACGGAAATATTGTTAGTGATTTATATGAAATAGTACTAAATAACTGTACTATAAAGTGTAGTATTTTATTTGTGACTCCCCCCGAAATGTGTGACCCTCCCCAAAATTTCAGGCTACGACCGCGCCTGCTAGGTATGTACCTATTATGTAGTATATTATGTTTTTTTTTCTGTTTCAGAATGACAAGCACACTGTATTTCTTACTTGGCATAGCAGTTGTCTCATCACTACCTGTTGACGAACCGATTCGCATCGATTTACCAGTTTACGATCAACCACGTTCAACCTCAAATGTTCTGTTAGCTGAACCCTTGGAACTGGAGAATCATCCTGGTTCTAGTACAAAAAATGGCAAAACAACTACAGGAATTATTTCATCGAAAGGATCAGTAGCCAGTATATTTAATAACAAAATTAGTTCAGAATATCCAGTGGTAAGCATCAGTCCCAAAAATGTATATAAATAACTTTTAAAAAATAAACCGACTTCGAAAGATCTTCATCTACAACATTTTTATGCCTATTTTAAAGTCACGATTTTGTGATGTTAAAAGTTATTTTTTATTCGCGCAATTTTATTTTTTGTTTTTCTTGTTTCATTATGTTAAAATAAGGCAAAGATTGAAAGATCGATCAGCATTATAAAATTTATATTAGATACGTTTAATCAAGGAGAATTATGACCCATATGTTGTACGAAAAAACGACCGCTATAGTGTAGTGGTGCTGAACGCGCTATCAACGCCGGCCATCGCGTGTTCGATTCCCTCGAGGCGAATGTTTGTATTTATACAAACATTTGTTCCTAGGTCTGGTCTCTATGGGTTTCCCCGCCGTGCCTCGAAGAGCACGTAAAGCAGTCGGTCCCGGTTATTAGCACAAGCACCTGATAACGATCGTTACTCGTAGTAGGTAAATATTCTATTCTAAATGGTTACTGGCTTACCCTCAGACGGCAATCTCTCTCAGTAACCTGTCAATACTTAGGCTAGAATATAACAATCCCAGGGAATTATGTACGGGAAAATGCTAGGAAAAAGATCTTGTACGAAAAAAAATGTAATGACTGGGAGGTACCAACATCCGACAAATGTGAATAGCGCCATACATGTTCAATAGGTGAGCGAGTCCTGACACGATTTTTTCCAGGTATAGAAAGCTGACAAAACAGCACAAATTCGTGTTGCGACAAGAGTAGGTAAATTGTTTATATATTATGATGTTCTGCCACTGGAAAAAAATTGGATCCAAACTTGTTGTATTTAAGTTGAGAAATACAGAAATTGCTGAGATTATCGGTAGTTTAAAATAGCACATTTTTAACAATTCCCGTGAAATACGATTAGCAAATTAATATCTAAAGTTGATTAAAAATTTATTACAGGTTGGGTCTGTGAATAACCGTGGTTTATTTGAGAATCCTCCTACGAAACTGGAAGGCGCGTTATTGGAGACTGAAGGATTAGGAAGCAAAGTTTTATCAGTAAAAGAAAATGCACAAAGCATAGTAGCCGGAATTTTTCAGGTTTGATTCTATGTATTTAATTCTTCGGTCAGATTTTTCTCACCAACTCCTTCTAAATGACTGGAACGATTTAGATGAAATTTTATGTAGGTATATAATATTATATGTATTTGAGTTAATGCATGGATGGTTTGAAATTACAATTGGACTCGATAGATAGCGTTTTTACTGGACTGAACAATATCTGTCGAGTCGAATCAAAAAATCGTGATGATTTAATGTTATATTTCTTTTATAGCCGAAGCCTATAGTGGATACAATTAGAGAAGAAGAAAAGTACGGAAATGACGGAGACAAATTTCGAGACACCGGTCGAGCCATCGTTGGCGGCGCTGAAAGCGTATCAAACTTCTTCAACTCAATATTTGAGGCAAGTATAAGAGATAATCATTATAGATTGCTATAGCGAATAGAATATATTTGTTTTATTAATAACACTGATATCTAATTTATAAATTAATGTGTTAATTTTGTTGGCAGGTTCCTGGTAAAATTATAAGATCTATTACTCGAGCAGCTACAGAGAAATTAAATAATTTCGGTGGTAAATTAATAGGGTTGTAGAAATAAGTAATTAAATATAATAAAGTGTAAATAAGTCATGACATGTCTTCTCTATTTATAAAATGCCTCGTCCCCAAAATTGCCTGTATAAAGCGGCGAAGAATCTCAGATCAACAAAAGATCTTTGTTATTAATCCATTTTTTAAGAAATAAAAATTTATTAATGATGTTTTAATGATTTTATGATTGTGTCAAAATTGTAAATAGGGGAATATGACAATATAAAATTAAACTATAAGCCATCAGGGATAATTTTATTTATTCACGGGCAAACATATGTAGTAACATTAAGTTTAAAACATAGATTTTATATCTAATTACATAATCATAGTCCTATATAATAATATCGCAAAAGAAATTTGCGTATTGAAAATCATTATTAAATACGTATATTTACATAGAACAAAAATATAAATTAATCAATTGAATATTTTTATATATTTATACATATTTTGAACTACATACCTATATTACATACATAATATGATTAACAATTTGCTGGCCATATGTGTATATCAAATGATATATTAAGTTATCATGGAAAGAGAAACCGTTGTAGATATTATCATCACGACACTGATGTTAGAGTACTAAATTTTTAATATACTGTTCCAATATATTTTTAACAGACCAGCAGATTTCTTGAAATATCACATAAAAAAGAGTGCATTGATCCAAACACATTTTTATATATCTTATACTTTTTTATCTACAGGAGGAAATAACGAAATACCAAAGTTTAAGGCAAAATCAACGCCGAATGCAAAACAGACATTACTCCTTTAATTTATAATGCAATATGAATGTGGTTTATAAAATGATTTATTCGCGAATAAAACATAATATGTGCATTATATTAATTATTAACCTTATTATGACTATAACTGCGAAAATTTAAGGTTGAATAAATTAACATTAAATTTTAAGCTGCAAATCCGAATATCAATTTAGGACGCATATAACTTAACTGTATATATATTATGTAACTAGTAGTAACTTTATGTTCATTACACTAAAGAGATTTAGTAAATTATTCTTAATAGAATCCGAAAACCACTTAACCTTACTAATTTAAAATGTCAGATACGTGAATCCCTTGTAAATAAAGTTAAATTGCACCATATCATTATAACTGCCTTATGTTATTGTAAAAGATTACAATTTCATTGAATGTCTGTAAATTTTCGTAAAAGATAGAATTTATATAGCCATAAATATATTTTAGTATGTAGTACAACAAGTTAAATAGATATACGATAGAAAATAATTATTTATTAATTTCAAACAAATTAAATTAATTTACTCGTAATCAGAGCTCATCAAAACGCATATTAATAATAATTACAGTATACTTTCAAAGTCGACATTACACTTTATATACATTGAATACATAGTTAGTTTCTACCTTGTAAGATAACATTTAGGATTGTGATTATTACTTTTATTCAATAACTACAGATTAACATTTTATGTGAAAAATGATAAAACTTAGGATATTCAAACTGTCAATTCCGATATCGTTGAAAACACACAGCTCAATCACTGAAATCTCTTTGCTCACACGAAAGCTAAACATACAATAATTAATTATGCATTTATTGATAAAATTTCAAACATTAATACATTTAAACATTTATTGAATAAACATTAAACACTACGTTTAATTTTGTGTTCCTAAGATCTGTGTAGTTTCTACTAAAATATCCTTATGACATGAATAAGTCAAATAGCATTGGGTTTGTTAATAGTTATATATTATTACTGTTACTTTTCTCCTTGTTTGTTTTATTAAGGTTCTCTTTCTCAAGCTTGAGCTTAAAGATTTCTTTATGCATTTTTTTGTTTTTAATAAAGTCTAATAATAATTTATAGTATGACAAAAATCCGGACTAAAAAATTGTTAATTAAACAAAAAAATCATGAAAAACATGAATGGGCAAATTCATGAATTTGTGCCGTAGATAATAATAAATCATAGTGATTATTTATTATTTTTTTTATTTATATACCGATATATAAATATACATCCCATTGTGAACTTGTAACCAAGTTTTATGTTTCATTATAAATATTTACATATTTACACCGTTCATCTGCGATTAACATCGAAATACTGAAAATATTATGTATCGATAAAATATTTTATAGTAACCATTTTAATTTTGAGATTTATTGTTTTAGTTACCTTTGTAATTTGTTTTTGTTTTCAAATATATATTTTTCAATGTCATAAATACCATTTTATGACATCGCATTGGAAAAAAGAAATAATTTCTATTTTAAATTAAAATGTGTTATAACCAACATTATAATAAGTCAATATAAATTGTATTTAATAGACCAAATCCCAAATGAAACTATTGAAATACCATCAATCACAAAATCTTTTTTATTAACTTAACAGTTTTCTTTTCTAATTTTCATAAAAAAATTGTGACGGTCTTTGTAACTCATTCTGTTATTAAAGTAGAATTATTATTGTTAAGCAAAAAGGTAAGTTTTAATTTAATGAAAATTAACTTGGTAATGAAATGTATCAAAGAAATTAATATTTATTTTGTTTTCATCAGAATCAGCTCCCAGACATCTTTGGTTATTTTTCGCTATTACTCAGACTTGAAAAGTTTTGTATTACTGGTAATGGTTATAATTGCTCAGGAATGGGAAATGAATATTGACTATTGAAGTATGAATTTTAATTGCGTAAGAAACGTATCGTCATTTGCGTAAAAAGTATAGATAATTATATATTATTACAAAAATATTATCGTGTTTATTAGAAAAAGTCATTTAATCAATTCAAGTGATCATCATCATTAAAGTTAATGCAATTAATACTAAGATGATTTTAAATCAATATCTATTACTACAAAACATTAACGTGTTTTGCTCGCGTGGAATTCCTTCTACACTTTCGAGCCGAATAAAATGTTGCTTATACTCTATACGTTACATTTTCTATACGTATTTTCACAACGATCTTGTGTAGGTGTTGCGGCGTGTAAGCAGGACAACACGCTGCACACGTTAAAAATGACACATATATTTCTTATTTTTATCGTTTTTTTTTTAAATTAAATGCTTTTTATCAGTATACAACATTTAATTGTCGAATGTAAACAAACAAGTAATACAAATACGTAATAAAACTAACTTAAACATTATATGTAGTATGTAACCGTTAATCATATAAATAACAAAGAAAACAATAAATATATTTCGCCTAAGCTATGGGCATAGCTTTTATGTTATAGATATATATGTATAATGGCTAAAAAATTCCGTAGACATTAGCTTTATTCAGATTCATCATAGTCCAGCACCGAGAAATCGATGTACTTGTCGGATCTTAACCGTCATGGGCGTGTCATGCGTATTTTGCGCACGGTGTCGACGTAGTGCTTGTTGTGTGCCATGACGAGCTCCTGCAGCTTGGGCGGCATCTCCTCGAGCGACGGCGCCGTACCCTCTTCGATGTCGGTGCGCCGGTAGAACAGAATGTACGGAGTGCTCGATCGGTTCAGACCGTTGAGGTGAGCCTCGTCGGCGAAGGTCACCTCGTCATCATTGTACTTGTGCCACTGGTCGTTGTCCTTGGCGAGCGTGTAGTAGTGACCCGAGTCGAGAGTGGTCCCTGCGTGGATCACGGCGGCGAATAGATTGTATACGGAATGTACCGCCTGCGAGCGCACCGTCGGCAATGTCACCGAGTGATTGTGATACACTGTGTGCATCAGTTTCGTCTGTACTTGCAACTTCGAGTCGAACCTGTTGAGTGAGAATTATGTATGACCTGTGACGTTGGCAAAGTGTTATACACCTATAAAGCAATATAACAGAGGCATAACTTACTTGAAGTTCTTCAGGACGAGGATCAGATACTTGGGCGTGGTCTCGATGAGGACGCTCCTTTCAGCATCCTGGAGGCCGCCGCAGTCGCGACACTCGTACTTGTTGTCGCCGGAGAGGCTTTCCTTGGAGCAGTAGTACTCGAGCAGGCTCTGCACGCTGTGCTGCCAGCCCTCCGGTTTCTCGGGGAAGGCGAGCTGCAGGTCGCGGAACACGTCGCGCGAGAGTGAGGACGCGTGGCAGACGGTGCACTCGACGCGCGTCAGCAGCACGCCGCCGAACATGCTGTCTATGAACGAGTCGCGGCGAAGAAACGTCGCCTCGCTCATACGGAAACGCTTCTTCGGCGGAGCTAGTACTTCCTGCTCGCCTGATGTACGTTTGTGGCCGCTTGAACTAGATCCTATAAAGAAAATTTAAAATTATTTTTTCTATTTTATTATAAAATAACACCAATCATTAGACACGTATGGCAGAGTAAGATAAAGTACTTCCAGATCTCAACATGAATACTTTTCTAGCATTTTCCTGTACTTTGACCAGGATCAACTTGTTCTTCTAGCCAAGCTAAGTTTTTTTTTATTCTAGCCTACTTATAAATTGAAGTATTAAGGCGTATTTCGTCCTAAAAAGGATCTGTGTATTAAAGCAGATTGCAACAAACTATTACACATACCAGCGGCGCTGCTGCCAGGTCTCGGCGAAAGAGAGCGACGGCTTTGACTAGATTCTGCGTGATCATCGCTGAAACAAATACATATATTTTTTATATATTGCGGTATCAATTTGCTAAAGGCACTAACGTTTCCGATATTTGAATTTATAAGGGTTTGATAATTACAATGACTTGATATTTCTTACTATTAATATTATTATAAAAAGAGGAAGGCTTTGGCTAATATTAAATACCGTTGCGACGGATTACATGTTCAATTTTTAAATTATGACAGAAACTAGACAACAGGCGTAGCATCGTTGCTGTTATTGAAATATTTTTCTCTGTTCTATGGATAACATAAAAAATTGAGGAAACAAATATGGCTAATATTTCAAGCATTTTTAAGTTAAAACTCTAGTAAGCTTTAGCGGGCAAGACTTATTTTAAAATGATAACATTACCTCATATTCGAAATGAGTTTAATTATGTATAGGATTTTAATGTATAAGATAATAAACTAATGTAATATGTTAAAGTATGAATTTAAGAGACATAGTGACGCAAAGTTCAATGTTCATATTTATCTATTTGCAAATAGTGAATTTTTATTTATATTTACTTACAAACCCACCTAACATTAAGACGTACTAAAAGCAATCCAAAATCCGGAGTACCCATTAAAAAGTTAACACATTTCCCGTAAAATTTCGCATTCATTGCCAGTTTTGCGTAAATTAGCTAAATTGAAACGGCTATTTATAAACTGCTATATTACAAAAATGTAGCGAAAAAGGGACAATACGAATAGAGTTCAGTTGAAAGTTTTAACGAGTGCTGCACGTGCAATCAAAAATTTTCAGAGCTATTGGATGCTGTTCTATACAAATCTATACTTGACATGTTAGGCTCAGACTATTTGGCCGAGTTCATTTGTAACAGACGTAAAAAAGAAGGTTCTGTACTCGAACCGTATATATGTGCGCATGTAAATAAAAATAGCAGCCGCTATTTTATCCCCTAGTTTGACGTGAATTTTTTTTTCAAGTCAGTTCGTTTCATTTTGTTAAAAATGTACACACAGGTAACCATATCAAGTCAATAAAGTATGGACAATTGTAGTGTAACGTTAAAATAAAAATTGCTACGCGAGGCTTCACCTGCAAGTTATTTGATTTGTCTTTGTTACACGGATTTTGTTTTTTAAGCGGAGAGACATATACAGCGGGTTTTTTAATGTATAATAATAAATAATCTCTTTGCCATATCACGGGCCAACAGTGTCCCGGACGTTTGGGAGGCGTGCGTGGGGCCGAAGCCAACACGTAGAGGCCC
>DVXP01003430.1:0-11326 GCA_018235645.1 Junonia grisea
TACGTAACGTCTGGGGGGAGGGGTACAGAACAACGTTACGGTGCGTTACATGTGGGGGAGGGGGTGGTCTAAAATCTTCAAAAATTGCGTTACGTAATACTTGAACGACATCTTGTATGTACTTTGACATTTATTATTTTTTTAAGGCAGGAGGATTTCCAATAAGAAATGATTTTTTTGTTTGTCATTTTGTATAATTCATTTAATTTAATTAATTAATATTGATAAAGAAGTGATTTCGATTTTTTTTTTAATTGAAACGATAAAGGTACTTTGAGATTGGTCGTCAAGAAAATAAATGTCAATAAATTTTTTATAAAAAAAAGCAGTCAAAAAATCGAATGAATTTATAAACAAAACTAGCGTAAGCAGGTTTTATAGGATTGTTCCACGTTTTGATAAAAAAAGAACTTCATAAATATGTTTTACAAAAAAACAATAAAGAGTTAAAATCTAAATACGGACAAACAAACCATGTTTTATATAGATATTTGTCCAATAATTATCGTGTAGATATCGTCCGGCCTGTTTGCATTCACTTACCGTCACTTTACGTCAATTAGCCGTTCCGATATTATTAATATTCGTATCAGCGATAATGTCGAAACATTAACAATAAGCTACTGTTTGTTATACATTTATTTTTATAAGTTTACCGAGAAAAAAGTTTATAGATGATGACTAGAGATCGGAAAATATGCGACATAAAAAGATAATAATATGCAAGCAAATATACAGCAAAACACTCAAAAACTGGATTTATTTGGTGAGCAAATCATAAATCCTCTCCAGTGGTGGCAAAAAATGTCATAAAAGTCTCAAATTAACGAAAGGCGCGAATTCAAAGTGTCGATGATATGCATTTTTTTCTACACTTTAGGTGAAATATGTTAATGCTTGTGGAAATATGCAGTTGCATATAGCCCAGCCTCCAATGATGACACAACTTGGCAATAAAACAATCCCTTACAGGCGATACAATTTGGCAACAAATTCATTCGGATGTTTTAAAAATATTTGGTCAGTTTTACTTGGGCAGTTGAAATAATGAATGGGCAGTTTTATAATACATGGTCAGTTTTTTAATTAATTGGGTAGTAAAACATAAGCAGTAAATAATGTGGTTGGCCAGTAATTTAAAATTAAAGTGGCAGTAAATTAATTAAGCAGGCGGTAAAATTCATTATTAATTTGAACAGATTTTATTAACCCCAACTTCACCTGATACTTGTCTGTGACACCCCTAGAGTGTTTTTATAAATCCAGAGGCGCGGAGGGGGAGCAGCCTCCGCCTGCCGTAACGGAGCGCAGGCACCGTGCGAGCCGGAGCGGCCGAGGGGAGGCTGTGGAGGTGAGCATGGATGCCTGTGCTGCTCGGCGCGTCGGGATGAGAGGCTGCTCATCCCGAAGAGCCGAAGACGTTCCAGATGTACTTGTTATTAAAAAATATGTTTATATAAGTAGATGCTATCAATAAAATTGCACTTCTCAAGTAAGTTTAGAACATCCGATTACAACTACCCACTTAAAACTGCCCAATAATAATTATTTTTACAGCCACAATATTTTTTTTACCTATTTCAATAGTTTTATTACCCATTTATACATTTTTACTGACCAGTTAATACGGCTGAAGTATTTACTAAACTTGCGTTTCTTATTTTTTTTACTGATCAAATGTAAATTTAAAACTTCCCATTTAAATACATGCCACTAAAACATTGTTACTTAAAAAGTTTTCAAAAAAGACCCCCTTATTTTCTTGTTTCTGGTAGTCTGAATTTCAAGTTGAGGTCCTGTTTTTAATATTTAATGGATTTGTGTATTATATTACGTTATGCTTACGGGAAAAAAGCAATGATAGATATCGAGGACTTTCTTCTATTTATTGGTGGTTCTACTGGTCAATAGTACAATATCTGGAGGAAAACCAGCACATTTGGGATACTTAAGGTAATTTGGAACACTTTGATACCTAGAAAAGTTCGTTTTTTTCACAATATTCACAACATACTCATCGTTTTTTTTTTGCAGTTAAATATAATATAATATGATACACGAACCCATCAAATCAAATATTACAAACAGGACATTAATTTAAAATTAAATATCACGAAAAATAGGAAAAAAAAAATTCGAACAAATTATATCTATAAATAGCTTAAAAATGCAAACAGACTATAATCATAGTAGGCAAAATTCAATCACACAGAAGAGCGAATGTGACTGTGTGCGTGTACTGCCTTGCTGGTATACCAAACAAAAATATTTTGATACTTTTATTTTACTGCGCATATTGAATTAAAATTAATTATGGGTAACGATAAAACTACTAATAACTTTAATAAATAAATAAAGCACTCGCACTTTTGTTACGTAATATTACTAACAAGTAAAAACGAAAAATTCTTTTTTTTACATTTTATTTTGAATATTGCTTTAATAATAATGTGTATCTAAGTATGGTGGAGTTTCGTTTGGGAACGATTGGTGATTAAAACAAAAGGATTACTAAAATCCACAGACGAAAAAAAAAATAAAAAATATACTAAAAGTCTCCAAACTATTGGCGATGAGCAGATTCCCTAGCGGTGACTAGCAGCACTAGGGTAAGCTAGATACTGTCAAGTGTCAAGTGTCAGATACTTTTTAAACATGGATTATCTTTGGAATTAAAGCCATTGAATTAAGAACTAACTAAATATGGAATCGGTTTACTTTTCAGGTACTATAAAATAATCATTAACGTCTGTAAGTTATCAAAATAATATCAAGACTCTTTTAGATTTCAATCTAATTTCAACCTCACGAAAATATCTTATTGTATTTTCGACTATCTTGTAAATGTCCAATAACGAAATTATATCTGACATTATTTTAAAAACAATCAAATGATAAGCTCCGATTATTTCCCACATATTTGTTCGAAAAGTAGCTGTCAAATCTGTCCTATACTAGTTCCGCAACCCGCCGCTAGGGAAATTTAATCGCCACCAACTACAATAGTTCACACCACTCTGTAGGCACGATATATAGTCGAGACTTCGAGTAATGTATTTTATATCAAAGCGGCAATGGTGGATTTTTTTTCATTCATATTTCTAATAGTTAGGTGTATTTATTGTTAGAAATCATCATGTAAACAAAGAAATCAACACATCATGTAAAAACTGAGCCAAATCTTAAAAACTGTCTAGAGACTAAACTACTGATCTTTTTAAAATGACTTTTTGTACATGGCCTGAAAATAGTATTTGGTTTCACCAGTTTCAATTAAAGCGTATAACATGTACCGATCCTGTATATATATTATGTTCGTCGTCGTCAGTACGCACCTTTAAATGTCATGCGTCCACATTACAGCGACTTATTAATACTTATTTTAAATTGATTATCTAAATTATTGATAAATATTGTGGTATACTTTGTATTTAATATCTTGAAATTATAAATGAATTTTATATTAAACCTAACAGCTGATAAAGCTGAAAAATAATATGAAATAGTGGTCAAAGTCGTTAGTCGCTAGCGACATTTCAGATTTGCAGTGACTGAAGTCGCTGCCGTCAGTACCCACCTTTAGATACATGTAACATATTCATTTCAACAAAAAATTATAAAACCATAGTATATAGCATCATAAACTGATGATGGAAGGTTATTATAGTAAATAATTACACAAAAAAATTTAGTAAATAATTTTTTCTAAATAGATAGAGACATTCCTACTAAAAAGTTTCTCTTAAAGGCACCTCTACTTGGTTCTGGTAACTAGAATTTCAAAATTAGATGCTTTTTGATATTTGACGAAAAAAAAATGCTGTCAGCGTTTTTTTTTATAATACACGAGATATGGAAAATTACAAATCTTAAAATCAAAAAAGTATCTATCTCAAATATGGTAATTCAGATGGATAGAGTAAGTGTGGCATATTTGGAATATATTTTTGGTTTTTGCGAATATTTTTCAAGAGCAACGGTATAGGTCGATAAAAATGCGTTAAATTATAATATTTACAAAATAATTGTAACATCATAAGCTCACAAGATTAATTAACAGTTAAAATAACTACAATCAATATTTTGGCATTACAGTCAATTATTATTAATTATGATATTTAATGGATTTTTGTGTCATATTACAATATGCCAACGGCAAAAAAACTATGATAGGGTATTTACTTATCTAGATATCGAGGTACTCCGCATTACCTTCAGTATGCCAAATATGCTGACTTTCCTCTATATTTTCTATGATTTTCACTATGATTTTCTTATGGTAGTTATGATAACTTTACAATGGCAACACTTTTTCTTGTCTCTGACATCTTGTGATCACAAGACTTCTCCGCTTTGAGTTTTCTGTCAAGGCAGAAATTGGAGAAAAAAAGGCTGTCCCTATTGGGATCTTCAGGATTAACAGCTCCAATTGACCCAAAAACTCCATCAAGATGAGATACTTTTTGACTTACCTGTTGCTGTTGCTGTTGACGCTCGCCATACCCATATTTTCGTTGTACTACCTTCTTACTGGAAAGGGTGAGCAGATAAGTTTCGGATGGTTCCTAGAAAATACGTCTCCCTACATGTGGGGAACGTTGGGAATAGCATTCGCCGTTTCCTTCTCAGTCGTCGGAGCTGCGATGGGCATTCACACGACCGGAGTGAGCATAGTCGGAGGAGGTGTCAAAGCCCCAAGGATTAAGACCAAGAACTTGATTTCCGTTATCTTCTGTGAAGCTGTGGCTATTTATGGATTGATCACGGCGATCGTGCTTTCTGGTATGCTGGAACAGTATAGAGAGCCATTCCTGGACATTGCCATCAAGCAACAGAACTGGATGGCTGGTTACGTGATGTTCGGTGCTGGACTGGCCGTGGGGCTCGTGAACTTGTTCTGCGGTATCTCTGTAGGCATCGTCGGGTCCGGAGCTGCACTTGCCGACGCCGCCAATGCTGCCCTCTTCGTCAAGATTCTCATTGTAGAGATTTTCGGGTCAGCTATTGGTCTGTTCGGACTTATTGTCGGCATTTACATGACATCAAAAGTCAAAATGGGCAACCAGTAACTTAAGAAGAAAATTATACTTGAAAATAAGTGTAAGTAATTTTGTTGCATGTTATTTTATTTTTTACAAATTTAACAATATATCACAAATTGTTTATTTAATTTTCGATCGGCTAGAGCACCTGCCCCGGCAAGGCAGAAGGTGCGGGTTCAAATCCAACAATGTCACTCATTTTTTATTTGATGTTAAAGTTTAAAAGTTTAATATATTTCAAGTTTAGGATAGTTAAACCTTTGAATATATCCAAAATATGATCCTGTAATAAAGTTTATGATGTCAGCAATTTAATAAATTTGACTTAAAATAAATAAGTTTGAGATTAAGATTAAGCAGTAAGTGTCGAATGTCAATAGTTTCTTTTAACTTTCATTTACATGATAAATATTCAAACATTGAAAATATTTCTATACTAATAATTTAAAAGTTAATGTTATTTATGTTAAATTTCCTAAAAATATTAGGTAAGGAATATCTTGTAGAAATAATTTATTTAATTCTTAGACTTAACTGAACATCTTATGTCACAAACATTAACATTTCACAATAAAATTGTCTCAAGAAAGCTTAATTATCTATTATTTGACTACAATAAGTGTAATAAAAACTAAAGAAAGGTATGAAATAAAGCTAAGTTTAAGTTGTAGAATAAAAATAGGAGAAATTCTTTTTAACCTTTTTTTATAAAGAAAGGGTAGAGTTATATGTAGCTAATTATAAATCATATAAAATTAGGTTAAAATAATCTGATGTGATATAAAAAAATTAATTAATTGCAATTGAAACACCAAAAAAGTATATCCTGATAAAACAAATCTCTATTATTTTCTTGTGACCTACCACAATCTATATTCAATAGATTATGCAACAAAACTTGACATAGACAATACATAAACATATAGACTGCTTTTGACATTGTCACTTCAACTTTAGGTAAAATATGTAATTTATATTGAGAATTGTTTTTTTTTTTCAGTGTAAATGAAGCACTGGACTCTTCTGCCTTCACCTTGACCTGAAACCTGCCGCGGCCAGTGCTCGTTACAAATATTAATATAAAAAGCAAATTTAAGCTTTGAATAAGTGTTGGACTTGTATACTTCTGAATTTCTGTTTTGTTGTTGTGTAACTATATTTTATTTGACTACTACCGTTTGGAAAATATTTGCTCTTAGCACAAACCCTAAATATTTCTATTTAAATATTTCTATAGATTTTTGATTAGATAAAGAAAAATAGTTTTAGCAATTTATCTATCTGTTGAAGTCATTTTTATTACTCAATAATGTTACTTTGTCACACATATATGTATGGTAAGAGAATTTTTGTGTCATATAAAAAGATAAGGTTATTTTTTATTGTGCTAAGAACAGTATATTTAATCTGTATTGTATTGGAGTGTTAATAGACTACTTCACAGATAGAGTATGTGTTTAAAATACCATATCACAGTGTCCTATCATAAAATTGACTAGATATATTGTGCATTTCATGTGATTCTAATCATCATAGATTATTTATTTATCAATGTTACCGGGTAACAAAAATTTTACTAAAAATGAATGCACTCATGTATGTAGTCATTTTGTTTAAGGCTCAAACATTCCATGAAATGTTAATACAACATTTGTGAAAGCTTCGATTGGTAACCCTGTGTATATAAATAAATGACACTTTAAAGTAACAAATATTTTCCTATTGAGATTTCAATCACCCATTATTATATCTTAAAAAGATTTAAAGTAACTTTCATGTCTGTTATTGTAAATGTAATTTCTATAAATATTACATTAAATATTGAAATAAATTACACAAACGAATTGTTGTTGAAACTTTCAGTTTGATTATGTTCAAATATTATTCTTTTTTCAAGTAACGTTTTCTTTTTTAAATTAATGTGTATTTTTATGAAATTATTTCAATTTGTAAATATTAGTTGCTTCCTCGTATTTAAATGAGATACACACTAATTTATTGTATATGTAAATTCATATCCATATTAACTTAAATTAGATGTTATGTGAATGCCGTACTTTGTAAACGAAAAACGATCATCTTGGCACAGTGTGCTCAGTATAAGAACAAAAATATCGAAAAAGTATTATATGGTAACAGCCTAAGTACTATTTACTGATGCGTTTATAAGTTAAACATATTTGTGCAAATGTAGATATTATGTATGTTGATGAATAAATAGCTAAAAGTTTTATCTGTTCTTATTGTTTTAGATTTTATAACCTTCTGTTTGTATTAAAATTTGTAATACGGTTTTTGTACTAATGGCAACACAGGACATCCATTTAACATTTACACACAGGCCTAAAACTTGGTAAGACCATAAGTTTTTGTTTTGCTCAGGTTAGGTTTCTTTAAAGTTTAAATATAAAAACAAATAAATTCATTAGCATTGATGTTGTGATGTCCTCGCAACAGTTACATACACGACACGTCATCATTATGTCCAAAAGAACAAGTGTTTGTTTTATTTTTCTGACAAATTCTCTTTTCCCATTAATTTTAAGGACAGAATTGAACTTTAAATTTTTTGCTAAGAAAGATTACATGTGTTACACTTACATAGGTCTCACAGACGTATATGATCGTTGGTGGATGATAGGGAGAAATGTAATGTGTGAAACTGTAAATCATAATTTAAGGCAATTTTTGCTAGGTGTCGCTGATTTTCGTTACATTACCTTTAGCGCCCTCGAACTGAAGTGATGCCAATTGATCCTCGGAATTCTCAGTTCTGTTTTAATTTATTGTTACAAATCTTTATTCTTTATTCTTGGTCTGGGTAGGCACGTAGGTTTTTATATCCTTCAAAATATTATCTTACTTTTCCGTAAAAGGGCTACCATTTTATGTAGCCCTGTTATGTAACATTGCTATTACAAGCTTGTTAACAATACAACTTGGTTGATCTAGTTAGGTACAAAGTTTAAATTATTTTCACGGACTTAGCCAGGGTCAGCTTTATTCTAGCTTAAGTTTTGACAGCTTACTGATTTTTATGCAGAGCGATAGCCGTCTGACCTCCGCAACCCAAAGGGCAAGCCAGTAACCATTTAGACTAGAATATTTTACCTACTATGAGTAACAATCGTTATCAGGCGATTGTGATAACAAACGGGACCGACGGCTTTACGTGATCTCCGAGGCACAGTGGGGAAACCCACAGGGACCAGTCCTAGGAACAAATGTTTGTAAAAATACAAACATCCGCCCCGAGCGGGAATCGAACCCGCGACCATATGCTCTACAATTCTACAAATGCTTATTATAGTCGTTCATTAGATACTAGCTAGGTAGTCAGGGAAAAAAACGCAGTTTAGCCATAAAATATTTTATTACAATATAAAACAGTTCAGATGCTACATTTGTACTACGGCTACATATTTTTTGCAAATGAGCATGTAAAAAAATCACAAAGCGGAATGTAAAATTTTCATCATCAGCTTAAATTTTTTATTTTCATAGACTAACACGTTCGCCTGCTAACCATAATATAATATATTATAGAGATCTACGCTCATAATCGTGTATTGTGTAGGGCGAAAAATACATTTATGTTTACATTGAACGTGTTATGTTAAAATGTCTTCTGAAAAAGCATCTGAGCATGTAGTCCAAGTGGCATGTCTATTATATTTGTGTGATTTAAAAATACAATTTTTCTGTGTCTTAAATTCATGTACCTACATGTAATTAAGGCCAATTTTTATGCACTTCTTTAAGGATGAGCGAATACTCTAATATCAAAAATTAAATATATTTCAGAGTTATTTTTTTATTAATTTATAGACACGCCACAGACCATAGACAATTTATTATTATAAAATATACACGATACATACAGAAAATATAAAACTCATTTAAATATTATGGCATAAAGACATTAGGGAATAATCGGGTAAAGCTTTCATTATATTTCCCTATACAAATCGCCCCATACTTAATAGCTACAAAGTGTAAAAGTCTATTTATTTACAAAATAGGTGGACTCTTCGTTAAACGCATAAAATGCACACAACACTCGACAGAACGGCAGGTATATCTAATATTTACATTGCAAATATTTAATCTAAAAACTATAATATCTATTTTGAAGTCGAACTACTATTAATTGCTACATGTCTCTCAAAATTTTGAAATTATTGAACATTTATTACAATTAATAAGTTTTGGTATCTTATAGAAAAATATTTCACATCTCCTATGACTACATTAAATATCTAAAACTATTACTTATACCCTATATACAATTACTGACTTTGGGTGACACGATTTTAAAATGTTAAGTTCTAAGAAGCCAAAGTTATTCAAGCGATCTATTTTGCAAAAATATAAAATTTTAACTAGACTTTATAATTTAGAAATAACTAGTTTTCTCATATACTTTTATTATATTTCGTAACTTTCCAATTCTATTAACTACTGATTATAGAATTATACAATTTCTTTTTATAATGTTAATTCGTAGTTCAAATAATTATTTCTTATTTTAGTTGCCGAAATATACAGATGTTAATTTTGAGTTCTATTTTCTCTTTTAACATATTACTTGTTTTATCTATTTGAGCATTCTAGTCAAAGGTGGATGTTGAAATTATTAAATTTAAATACAAATATTCTAATTTTATTAAAAACGAAATTTATTCTACTTAAAGCATAGACAATATATTTTAAAATAAACAGCCGTTATACTACTCTATGGCAGTGAGCACTGAGTTATTATGACAGTCTTTGCTAAAACAGTAACAGCTAAAAATTTTATACGTATTATATCATACAATTAGATAATAAAATAAATTAAATAACTAATTGAGATTCATTGGAAATCTTGTACTATGTGGTCTTACACTCTTGTTTCTGCATCATCTTCAGTAGTAGATTTCCTGGAAATTATATTCAGTGTAAAAATATTATTTTATGTTATTTTAATAGTAATTAATTAAACCACTGACAATCAAAAAAATCCAAATTTTATTCCATTACGGCTCTAGTTGTTACGATATTAAGAACTTTTGCCAACAAATAAAATATCTCCAAAACTTATTTAAATCTACTTATAACATAAAATGTTCGGATTCACGTTTGATAATCATCATTTGTAAATTGCATATATAGAAATGTGAACAAGGAAGTCAAGTGCAATCGATATAAAAATATGAAATATGAATGTTCAATGTCAAGATTATTGTATAGATATCTGTTTTGTTTTTCAAAAAAGAAAAAATGTATTGTCATCTACAATAAAATAAAACTTTAAAAGCCTTACTTAATTAATTTATGTAGCATATGTACCTTTCGGAACTACCCTCACAATTTTATTCTATTGAACATAGATGACTGCGTCGAAAAAAATATGATAATAACCCAATAAAATGTCAACGATTACTAAGAAAAAATTCTATCATTATACCCAAAACGATAATACAAAATATTTTCGTTTTACGGAACTTGAATGATGAACTATGCGCATTACACTGCGCCGAACACAAAAATAGGTATCAACCAATCAGAGTTGAGATTACTTTGACGGACATGCTTAAATTCTAATTTGTGTTTAGACATTTCAAGTTGGTTGAATTTACCTTTAAATATGATAATCTTGACATTGTATATGTCAAATGATTGTGCAGTTACGTGTTTCCGAACATTTATTCATGCTTACACAGATAATAAATTTTACCTCCTCCCTACGGTGATTGTGGATGAAAACGCGCGCAACACCACCGGTTAGCAAAGCAAAAGATGATTTACAATGAGTGTTTCTCATACAACCTCCACCATCTATTGGACATTGTTCATAAATATATTATGATTAAGTTCATGCTTTTTGGGACATCACTTGTGTGTTATGTACAAAATTGATTCATGACTTTTATAGCGATAAATATGTTATTGTTCAATATAACTCATATCAGTTATACTTAGTGTTTTATGTATTGTAAAAGTCAATGTTTTATCTTTCTAAGTGTGTATATTACTTATTAAGAAAACAATTTGGTGAACAGACTTGAATAATAATTGATTTGTTCTTTAGTTTTATACATATTTTGTGAGCAATAATTGAAAATTTTATGTGGGCATTGTGTTGTGTTGGTCATTGATGACTTAGTTATTATGACATAATAAATGTAAAAATTGATAAAAATCATGCACATTTTTTAAAATTTAATGCATGCTGTAGTTGAGATAATGATATTAGTATAACAGAAGTTAATTATCTTACTCGCTAGTCTCCCCCATGCTCG
>DVXP01003431.1:0-11326 GCA_018235645.1 Junonia grisea
GCGTCATTTCACGCCGGTTTTCTGTGAGGCCGTGGTATCACTCCGGTCGAGCCGGCCCATTCGTGCAAATGCATGGCATCAAAATCAAAATATTATCATAAAAAACCCACCAAATAAAATCGTCGAATTGTCAAAACAAAAATAAAGTTTAGTGACACGAATTGTTTGCAGAAGTAATATGTTCGAACACGCTCAGTAAATATTGAGGTGAAGATATATAATGGAGATCTATGCATAGTACTATCAGTATTCAATAAACAACTAAACGACAATAAATCAAACATGTCTAGGTCAAACATAACTTTGCTCTGTGTCCTCGTGGTGTTAGCTATCGCGGAAGCAGGTTAGTTTTCATGTTTCTATGTATTATAAAATAAATTAATTTTAAAGTTAAGTGGGGATCTTTTTTAAAAATAAACCTACTTTTAATATACCCAAATTAATAAAAATCGAAATAAAGACAAAAAATCTTTCTATAATACTTTAACTCACTAAAAGACTTCTGTTATTATTTAGGTATACGAGTAACTAAAAGGTTTCTTGTCGTGTCCTTTTCCTATCAAAGAATGCATTAATTATACTTCAGTTATGTAATCAAATTGTACTTTAAGTAGGCATTTCTAATAAGCTTCCCTGGTACTTTTTTAAAATAGCTACTTCTTATTTAAAAATTAATTTAACCCTCTTCAGGTACAAGAGAACGTCGAGCACCACAATTCGGCGCAGCAAGTACCAGTGCGGCGGCATTCGGCGGTGGTCGACCAGGATTTGGGGGTCCTGGCTTTGGGAGACCAGGTTTTGGAGGCCCCAGCCCCTTCGGATACCCTGGCAACTTCGGTAGACCAGGGTTTGGAGGACCACCCGGCTATGGACACCCTAGCAACTTTGGTGGGCCACCTAGCCACGGCTACCCAGGTAACTTCGGTGGGCCAGGTTTTGGAGGTCCAAGTAACTTCGGTCGTCCAGGCTTTGGCGGTCCCGGATTTGGACGAGGATTTGGTCCTTCTGGACCTGGTGGTCTCAACGTTAACATCGCCAAGAGTGTCAGCATAAGTTCTGGACGCGGCGGTGGTTTCTCTAGCGCAAATGCTCAAGCTAGAGGCTAGTGTTGTTCATGTTGGTGAAATCAATAAAATTGGTTTAGAGATGGCTCGAGAAATCTGACAATTTTCTGGTTTACAAAAAAATGTTAGCAATTTTGTCATAATGTAATTAAATATGTACCTAGATGGAAAGTTTATTGTTATCGATTCATTTGTAAAATATTATTATTTTTATTTTTAATAAAAAACATTTTGTTTTTCAATAATTTATTTTTGTTTCTTTTTTAAACCTACTTCTATTAACTATTAATTTCCTTATACTATAAATAACTTAACATTGTATAAACTATCTAACTCTATAACCTCATCTAAACTTCATTTGTTATTATTTATTAGTCGGAAAGACATACGGATTTTTACTATGAATCATCGTTGGTAACTTTCGTAACTATGTATTTAAAGATATGTAGTTACAATTAAGTATAATTCAATCATGAATTTACCTATTGATCATGACGTAGTAAAGCCTTAAGACTTCGAGATTTGCGCAACGGTAACTAATTCCGAGTCATTTCGAAAAAATGGCACTTAATTTCGAGCACCTAACTTATTCTAAAAACGGTTAACTTTTTATTATTTATTTATATTATTATTTTAGAATCTTATTTTATTCTCGTGTGTTTTATATTTATTAACCTTAACCCTCAAACTGCACACTAGTGCGTATTCGCACTGCCAAAATATTCTAAGTACGCGTACTTGTTATTCAACTGTCAAAAACATAGTTTCTGTAATGTAAATTAATGTTGCAAATTATCTGCTAGTTTTTAGCGTTCCGTAGTCAAAACGGAACCCTTATAGTTTCGCCATGTCCGTCTGTCTGTTTATCTGTCTATCTGCCTGTTCGCAGCTTTGCTCCGAGGTCCTTAATACTAGAATGCTGTAATTTGGCATGAGTATAAATATTAATCACGCCGAAAAACTCGTACATTATTATCCTTATTTTTTTTGGGATTGCTTCTCTATATGTAGAGTAAAACCAATAATTCCTTTTCAAGTGTCAAGTGTCCTCCCCATTTACCCATTAAAATGCTGCTTCTAAAAATGTGAACAAAAAAATCATGATATATAATGAATTTTGAAGGAAAATTGTCACGGCTATGTGGTACTTTATAGTTATCGAGTTATATTCGATCAAATGAAGAATGAATATCTTAATAATTAAATTTGTTAAAATAAACGTGTTAGTGGTTAAAAAATCACTTAATTTTAAAGATTAATATTAATGTAGGTATGTATTTTGATAGAGACTACGGAACCCTTCATGCGCGTGGTTCGACAGTTATTTATTATTATTATGTCATGTTAATTAATTAGGAGTCATAACTAGCTATTATTATTGATATAAAGATACAGGGTAGGTACTATTTTAGAATCTTCAAAAGATGAGCCAATTTTTAAGACTCCGTGCAGCTCAAGTATAGAACAATTTTTACACGGTTAAGTAAGGTTATGCAAAAGCCAAAAACTTTTAATTAGAAATCAAGCGGTATTTTCACGGCCATGTAGATGTACAAATTGTAATTTAAAACTTGTACTTATTTGGTTACTAAGCTCCTCAGTTACAAGAATCAGTAAAAATAATTTAAAACGGTCGAAAAATGTGACTATGGCATTCAAAACATTGACGGAAGTATTGAAATTTCTAAGCTTACACAAAAGGGCCTGTATCTCCGAAACTAAGACTAAAACGATTTTTTGTTATTTGGCCTATAACGCATTTCAATTTAATCGTTGACTTTCGGGACACACTGTATAATCACCGAACATTTTTGTATATATGTACATCTGTAATTAGCTTCTATTTATACTTATCGAGCATAACGCTAAAAGCAGAAACAAGTTTTATTAGCACCTAAAATAAAACCATTTATATACACTTTATATTAGGTAGATTTATGCACCTGTTATTAAAACACGTGTAATTTAAATCATTAAAAAGTCACAGCAATTTATAATGATTTAATAATTAAAATACATATAATGGCGTTTACATCTATAAATAAAAAAGATTTAAATGTTGTCCGAGTTTTCATAACAATGTTTCATAAATAAAAATTATTTTAAGGTAATTGCACCTAATAATTGAAGAAATATATATAAAGAAATAAACCGTCTTTTACTCTCGAAAAGAGGTAGAGCCAATGCTATGTAACTTTACTTACAAAATTATACATGTTAAAATATAATAGAATTCTAATTTAGGTCTTTTGTTTACGCCTTACAAAACATTTAATAGAATTAAATAACAAAAAAAGCAGAACAACAAGTTTCGTCATAGTAGGCCAAAATTACGGAGCTGGGGGAGCGTTAGACTGAAGATTTACAGGTCCCCGGATCAATCCCGGGTTTTGGCAGAAACCAGATTTTAAAGTGATTTATTATTTTAAATATGATTTTTAAAAACTAGTGGAAAACACAAAGGATTAAAAAATGTCGCAATTTTTAGCGTTTTTTCAGATAGGTGTATTTTGGTTTAAAATAGCCGTATCACAGTCATACAAACAACGTTCTAAAGCTTAAAGTCTCTAGTTTTAAGAATTCCAGACCAATAAAAGTTGGTATTAGAATTTGCGAAATTCTGGTGAAAAGCCTGAAATGAAGAAAAAAAATCTAATTTTTTTTGGGTTCATCTTGCTCCACGGACCTCGAAAATTATTTTCGTCTAAATCACTATATGAATTGAAAAAGCTGTTTATTAAGCTTATTTGAATGAAATCGATTTTTGATAGATACGTTTTTTGCTGGTGCTTTGGCTTTTTCAATCAATAAATTATAACATTTATCAAAATCTTTTGTTATAACATTGAAGTGCTCTTTTATTTTAAATACTTGTGAATTCACATAAGATGTAAAATACTTTACTTTTTATGTAAATTAAAAATAATTTTAAGTATTAATTTATTTACAAAACAACGGGTGTTGGATAATAATTATATACAAATAAATAAATAAATAAATAATGTTTATAAGCTTATGGTGAACAATAATTTTAATTATTGCGCCCCTTCCCAGTATTCTTTAAGTAGTCCTCTGCCTAAAAGGTTGCCTGGAAGAGATCGCTGTTTTAGCGATAAGGCCTCCTGTTGCAACTGATGCAACCTCAAATCTTTGTTGTATATTTGTTTCTTTTATAATTTTATTAGTATGTAATAAAGAATATAAAAAAATAGTTTTCATTCAGAAGCGCAAAAATAATGATATTTTTACTGCGCGCCATTTTTATTTACGTCACCTTTTATTACATCAAATTAACACAATAATTATAAATACTTACCTACTGCCTTTGAAGATAAGATTTCCAAACAAGCATACTAATGTGCCGTTGAGATTTACTGCGAATAGGTTTTTTAACTATTTCTGCAGTCGTAATGAATATTTTATCGCAACGTTTTTATTTAATTGTATGCAATGTCGCGTCGCGCGTCGCGTCGCTTTTGCATTTTGACGTTTTTTTTTTCTTATTTTTATGGTCAATAATGTGACGGAAGTGTAAACTTATTCTTCCTGATAAAAAATAACTAGATATAAATAATTATTAGCCTTATAATATCTATAAATATTTTTTACAAATGAAAATATATATAATTAAAAATGTAATAAAAAAAAACAATCAAATCAAATAATAAAAAAAAATTGTAACCTACATCATAGATTTGAAACCAGTACTCTAACGAATAACAAGAAGCACAATTTCGCCGTAACTTTCGACTGGGAGCGTGGCGTCTCCTGTAATCCGGCTACTCGGAGGTCGGGGTCGGGGTAGTTATTAATTTATTATATTGGCAGTAAAAGTTTGTTTACATTCGAGATATTTTTTAAGCAGAAATGTTACAATTTATTGTGAATTTTTTAATTGATTCAGTGAAACATGAGCATGCGCAGTTGAATACATCAATTATGGGTTTTATTCTTTTCCTGTAGAGTCCTTGTTCTTTGCGCGAAAAAAACTTATTTAACTCCCTGTAACATTATGTATCTGACGGTTCCGTTTCAGAAATATCTGCCAAAATTGGCCCCACTGTTCCTTTTATTTATATGAATTATTGTTACGATTATTTGTAGTATTATGATTCCAGAGATGTGTCCATTGTAAATTTTTTTTTTATATAACTAGATAATGCATGCAATCAAAATATTGTCATACAAAACCCACCAAATAATATCGTCGATTTGTCAAAACAAAAATAAAGTTTAGTGACACGAATTGTTTGCAGAAGTTATATGTTCGAACACGCTCAGTAAATATTGAGCTGAAGATATATAATGGAGATCTATACATAGTACTATCAGTATTCAATAAACCACTAAACGATAATAAATCAAACATGTCTCGGTCAAACATAACTCTACTCTGTGTCTTCGTGGTGTTAGCTATCGCTGAAGCAGGTTGGTTTCATGTTTCTATGTTATATAAAATAAATAAATTATAAAGTTATGTAGAGATCTTTTTTTTAATAAACCTACTTTTAATATAATAAATAAAATAATAAAAATCGAAATAAAGACAAAAAAATATTTCTATAATATTTTAACTTATTAAAAGACTTCTGTTATTATTTAGGTATACGAGTAAGTAAAAGGTTTCTTGTCGTGTCGTTTTCCTATCAAAGAATGCATTAATTATACTTCAGTTATGTAATTGTACTTTAAGTAGGTATTTCCCTGGTACTTTTTAAAAGTAGCTACATCTTATTCAAAAATTAATTTTAAAAGGTACAAGAGTACGTCGAGCACCACAATTCGGCGCAGCAAGTGCCAGTGCAGCGGCATTCGGCGGTGGTCGACCAGGATTTGGGGGTCCTGGCTTTGGAAGACCAGGTTTTGGAGGCCCCAGCCCCATTGGATACCCTGGCAACTTCGGTAGACCAGGGTTTGGAGGACCACCCGGCTATGGACACCATAGCAACTTTGGTGGGCCACCTAGCCATGGCTACCCAGGTAACTTCGGTGGGCCAGGTTTTGGAGGTCCAAGTAACTTCGGTCGTCCAGGCTTTGGCGCTCCCGGATTTGGACGAGGATTTGGTCCTTCTGGACCTGGTGGTCTCAACGTTAACATAGCCAAGAGTGTCAGCATAAGTTCTGGACGCGGCGGTGGTTTCTCTAGCGCAAATGCTCAAGCTAGAGGCTAGTGTTGTTCATGTTGGTGAAATAAATAAAATCGGTTTAGAGATGGCTCGAGAAATCTGACAATTTTATGGCATTTTATTTAATGCTCACAAAATGTTACTTTTAAATGTGAGATGGTTTACAAAAAAATGTTAGCAATTTTATCATATGTAATTAAATACGTACCTAGATGGAAAGTTTATTGTTATAGATTCATTTGTAAAATATTGTTATTTTTATTTTTAATAAAAAACATTTTGTTTTTCAATAATTTATTTTTGTTTCTTTTCGAAACCTTCTATTAATTTCCTTATACTATAAGTAACTCAATATTGTATAAACTATCAAACTCTATAACCTAAACTAAACTCCATTTGTTATTATTTATTAGTCGGAAAGACATTAGGATTTTTACTATGGATCATCGTTGGTAACTTTCGCAACTATGTATTTAAAGATGTGTAGTTATAATTAATTATAATTTAATCGTGAATTTACCTATTGATCATGACGTAGTAAAGCCATTGAGATTTGCTTACTAGCGCAACGGTAACTAAGTCATAGTTATTTCGAAAAAATGGCACTTAATTTCGAGCACCTAACTTATTCGAAAAACGGCTTAACTTATTATTTTAGAATCTTATTTTATTCTCGAAAGTTTTATATTTATCAACCTTAACCCTCAAACTGCACACTAGTGTGTATTCGCACCGCCAAAATGACGCGTACTTGTTATTCAACAGTTAAAAACATAGTTTCTGTAATGTAAATTAATGTTGCAAATTATCTGCTAGTTTTTAGCGTTTCGTAGTCAAAACGGAACCCTTATAGTTTCGCCATGTCCGTCTGTCTGTTTATCTGTCTATCTGCCTGTCCGCGGCTTTGCTCCGAGGTCCTTAATACTAGAATCAAAATATGAATGCTGTTATTTATCATGAGTATAAATATTGATCTTGCGGTAGGTTTAAAAAAATGTAAACTGACGATTCAAAAGTGCTCCCAAAGCCAAATTGAATAAAGAATTATTTGAATTTGAATTTGATCTTTTTATTAGCAGTAACATAAGACTTACACTATTATTATATATAACTCATAACTGCTTATATTTTTTCCGACATCTGTGAATTTAATGTTTTAGGCAATTTGGCACGCGGTACCGTGTCAAGCTAAGTTCAAGCTAACAGAACTAGCAAGTAGCACCGCTTGTACATGAATCGTTTCGAGGCATTTTTGACCCCTTCATAACTCTGAACCTATTCCACTTTGACATATCAAATTTGGCTCATGTATTGAGACTTACGAAATATAGAAGTGTTCCATATGTCATAAACATAGTTCAAATGGTTTGTTAAATATTAACGTCTGAATATTGTCATATTTATCACTTCTATCTTCTATCAAAATTCTAACCCATTTTTAGACAACCTAGAAACTTGATATTTGATACCAAAGTAACAAAGGTAAACATAATTGATATTTAATGTCCAAAATTTAAGGTTATGGAATGTACGTAAGTTAAGTGATATAAATGAAAACTAACAATATCGATACAAAAAGTAATGATAGCCCAACAAAAACATAGGTAAATGTGAAATAAAAGCCAAGTTCAAAATTAAAACAAAGGTCGTTGTCAACTTCACTGATAAAACAATTAAGATATACCTAATCGGACGCTAAGTTCTGTGTTCACTAGGACTGTAATTCAATCTAAAGATTTGATTGACTATTTTTGGATTAATGAAACACTCTACAAATATTAAAAATTACGACTTCTATACTGTATTTCCATTAACCAAAGCGTATGATATACACGTCAAAAAAATAGACGATTTAAAATAAATTCATAATAGCATTTTGGATATTAAAGTTATACCATATTATAATAACATTTTTGGCTGACCAACTGAAAATGTTGAAGATAGTCCGTATTCAAATGATGCAGAATATGTAAAGAACTAATTTGCTGATATCTGAAAAAACGTCATGTGACTTAGGTTATGTGTGACTTGGGGTTTTGAATTGGCCGAATCTTATTTAGCTACTTACATTTCTAATAGGTAACTTACTTTTCTTAATACTCAGATCATTAATCTGCCATAGGACGATCGCTCGGGTGTAGTGGTGCTGAATGCGCTATTAACGCCGGCGGCCGCAGGTTCGATTCCCGCTCGGGGCTGATGTTTGTATTTATACAAACATTTGTTTCTAGTTCTGGTCCTTGTGGATCCACCCAATGTGCCTCGGAGAGTACGTAAAGCTGTCGGTCCCGGTTGTTACAACAATCACCTGATAACGATCGTTATTCTTAATAGGTAAAATATTCGAGTCTAAATGGTTATTGCCCTAAGTCGCTTGCCCTCTGGGTTGCGGAGGTCAGACGGAAATCGCTCTGCATAAAAATCAGTAAGCTGTCAAAACCTAGGCTAGAATAAAGCAGACCCCGGTTAAGTCCAGAAAAATGCTAGGAAGAAGAAGATTTTTTTAAATAAAACCTACCTACCAAGTAGGTACATTTTCTGCCAAGATCTTTTACGAAGCTAAAAGAATTAATATTACGCAATTAAATTAAAAATCACAAAATAATCCATCCTAAAACATTGACTTTAGAACATAGAATCCATCCAAAAGCATCTGAAAAACTGAATAGTGGACTTAAAAGAGTCCATTAGCCGCACATACTCATATACCTACCTAGCAAGCGAGTGGGCGAATGGCGTAAACGTCCACTCCGCGAATTGCTCCCGAATCTAAACGCTCCCAATTCCGTCAAGTGTCGACAAAGGCGACTTTTAGCGGCAACAATGACTGAATGAAGCAAATTACCGCTTTTCGACTCTTGAAAGCGCCCATCCAGCCGCACCGGCAGGCGCATTGTCGACGAACGGTTTGCGCTCCGAAACAAACGATAACAATAAACAGTAAAAAGGAAAGTGTAGTATTTTGCGTGAAGTGTGAGGGACAAAGGGTGTTCGGTAATAGGTGTTAATGCGTCGGAATCGGTGAGCATTCTGAATGGGTCGCCGCGGGTCTCGTTGACGGCTATTTTTATAACAAATCAACGGGTCGATGATTGAAATGTGTTTTTTTTTGTGTTGAATTATTTGCTAACGAACGATTTTATTTTGTTACTTCTTTTATTTAGATTTTGCTTTGCGAATTTTACAATGAGTACAAGTTCAAAACAAAATTCTAAAATTAAAGTTTTGCTGAAACTTTAATTTTAGATTTCTTTTTTTTTCAAATTCAAATAAGTACAGTAAAAAAATGTTACGAAATAAATTAATTCTCCACCAAAGCGTCAATCAACGCCGTATTTTTAACAAAAAATTACAATGACTAGGTAATTACGTCAAACTTATGAAAGAAGTACTAAGGTACCTACTAATTAGAATAGGCCTCGAAAGTTATACCTACAAAATTTTCTTTGTACTTACTATCAGAATGTGTAAGAATTTATAAAAGTTAAAAGTAGGCACCTATTACCTGAATGCCTTTATAACATTTTACCTAAAACAATAGCCATTTAATGTATGAGCTAAAACTGTTGTCACAGTTCCTAAAAGTGCCAAAAGTAACTTAATATCTATCAAAAGGCATATTAAGGGCGTCATTGCGCAATATACCCGGTCAACACTCGAGAAAACAGGGAATGTACGCTGGGATGATTTGTACCAGCAAAACTATTATAGCAACCAAAACACGCTTTTATTCTGCACTAATAAGAGCCAATATAGTATGAAGGATTAACACGATGGTATGAAGGTTGAGGGTTGTATAGTTAGTTGAAACGCCAGCAAAACAAACAGGAGTGAAGAGGCGTGGAGTGGCGACCGCCCGCAGATTCGCACTTCAGATGAGGGTTCAGGGAACAGGAGCAAACGATAGGCATATGCTAGGAAACTAAACTATTTGCTTGTATTATTTATTTTTCTCCTCTACTTCACCTGTTGAGGTATTTGAAGAAACAACGACCAACAATGGATCCATGGTCATCATGTCGCTAAACTAAATATGTTCAATCCAAGTCAGTTTCCTTCCAGTTATTTTACTGGAAGTAAAACTATTGGTTTTAGGAAGGGAAAGCGAAATTGTAAAAAACGATCACAAGGACTTTTCAACGATTGGTTAGAATTGCAAAAGGGAATAGGTACCTACTTACATAAAGTAATTCATGACATAGACATTGTTCTAAAATTTTGTTTAAGAAACATTGTTTTCACAATGAAAACATTTAACGTTTTTATCTGGGTCGTTACTTAGGTTTTATTTTATTACAAGAACTAACTTTTCCTACATAATTTTTTAGAATATCGATTTCATGTATTTCCGTTATTGTTGCGAATAAATCAAAGACAGGCAAATAATAGGATTCATGCATACAATGCTGTTGTAATGCATTCAGCACAATCGATCAGACGCACGATTGCT
This sequence comes from Junonia grisea, assembly GCA_018235645.1. NCBI lineage: Eukaryota > Metazoa > Arthropoda > Insecta > Lepidoptera > Nymphalidae > Junonia > Junonia grisea. The sequence continues at coordinate 10,641 of DVXP01003431.1, forward strand.
TTAACCCTAGGTTTACCCGAATCGAGACTATAATCTTACATTTACTTAGAATTCTAAGAAATACGTTCTTTTGAATTTGACTCATCATAAGTAAGCAGAACTTAAGCAACTAAGCTAGAATGTAAAGTTTTTTATAAATATTTTGTCATTGCGTAATAGTTAGTCAATATCGCCAAAATTTAATTATACATAATTATATCTACCTATCTACCTATGCACAAAGTTTAATTTCGACTTTTAATAAATAATAATTACTATCCGAAAATGCAAATATTGTGTTACAATTTTTTAAACACATCATAATTTTCTACATTTCATTAACTAATAAAAACCACAAATTTTTTTCAACTGTCACAGCATACTAACCTGATACAGTCTTAAGATGATTGTTAGGTATATAAAAAACGTTATTACTATTGCCTTAAAATCATGTGAACAAAAAATAAATAAAATAAAAACAGCCTTTATTTACACTGACCTTAACATACAGTAATTTCTTAATGTAAACTATAATCTTAACTTAATTATTTCTTATCCTAACTTAAAAACTAAAGTTAAAAATTTAAACTATAAATATATTTAATATATATACGTTTTCTTTTCTTATTTTTACTAATTACTTATTTAATTTCGGTCAGGCTGTCCTGCGACATAGGCCTCCTCAAATTCCCTCCAAGTTAGTCTGT
>DVXP01003432.1:0-11324 GCA_018235645.1 Junonia grisea
TCTTCTCCTATTAGGGAGAAGGTATGGAGCTTAATCCACCACGCTGCTCCACTGCGAATTGGTGGATATACATGTGTTAGAATTTTTTCCGGCATATGCAGGTTTCCTCACGATGTTTTCCTTCACCGGCGAGCTCGAGATGAATTTAAACACAAATTTAGCACTTAAAAATCCAGCGGTGCTAGCCAGGGTTTGATCCCGCGATCTTTCGTTTAGATCCACGTGTTCGCACCACTAGGCCATCTCGGCTCTTTTATTATAATATTAATAAACTCAAATAAAAAAAAGTGTTGTTTTATACATTTGTAAAGGTATCTACAGTAAGGTAAGTAAGGAAAAACTTGTAATAAAAGGGTACATGTACTACAATAGTACACATACCTCCAATGACAAATATTTGTACGGTTTTGTTAGAGAAAAAAAAAATTCTTTTATAGCTCCCTAAGTGACTCCGGTTCCTGTCTATACGGTAATAAGGAAAAAGCAATAAAACTGTATTATCTTAGTAAGAATTTTATTCATGATGATAAAAAAACATGTAAAATATGATATGGATCGTCGAGATCTACAATAATAATGAAATATTGCAAGGGGTGAATTAAATAGTGTTACATTGATGTAAATGTATGCATTGCAAGGAAATAACGCTTCAGATTGAATTGATAAGGTGATGTTCTTTATGGGTGGAATAATAAAAAAAACGTGATTTTTTACTTTAAATTATTGGCTGTAACAATTTAGCAACATTTATTTATTTGTTTTATTTAATTATAGAAGAAACGTTTATTGCAACATTTCAATTAATTATTGCTATTGGTGTGACAAAATCCCTGGCGGGTTTAACCGTACACCATGCATTTTTGTTCATCGCTCGGAATTCAGAATTAATTTCTTAATTAGTAAGAAGTAAAAACTATTAAATTAAATTTGTTTTATTTCATACTCAATCTATGCAGAAATATTTTTTAAGTTTTCTTCTAATAGAAATTGGTTGTCCGGGGAATGACAAGTTTGGCATACGACAATCGTCAGGGAATGAATACCAAAAGAGACTATAATTATAAATGAGACTATAAAATATAAGAAATCGTGTTAACAAAAGTTTTATTAGTGCTCAGTATTACTAGATTGATTTCGAAGATATTACTTACTTATTATTTATTCTCATTATTTATTCGTAAATAAATATAAGTATGAAAATTTAAAATATGTTTTTACTTACATTTATTTACAAATTAAAATTATCAGCACCTTTATGTATTTATACATATATATGTTCAACTAGTTCATCTTGAATTAACTAAATATTTGTGTGGATATAGTGACAGATCAAAGGATCGCTAAGTAAATAAACCGTGGTCTGCCAGATGCAAACATCTCATCCATTTCACTAACCCTCACTTTTACGATAATTTTTTTACCTTACCTTACTTTTGATATCAATATATTTAAAGTAAAAATAAACAAAAAGAGAGATTCTTCATGGGAAAAACTTATTATGCTTCCCTATAAGATTCCCTTTAAAGGCCGGCAACTCATTTTGTAGCTCCTCTGGTGTTGCAAATGTCCATGGGCGGCAGTACTCACTTACAATCAGGTGATCTGTCAGCTCGTTTGCCACCTATCCTATATAAAAAAATACGCCTCTTACTCGGTGTAGGAAAACACCGTAAATAAATCTACAAGAGTCGGAAATCAGAGAAGTATATCCGTCAATTCACTGTGAAGCTAAGTGGTTGATTGCTTTTCTTATTCCTCTCTTTAATAAAAAAGAAGACCCTCCCCGCTTTTGAATGGGAGAATTAGCCGCATAAATCACTGCCGAACGACACACGAAGATGGTGACTATTACAAACAGCCGTCATGGAAGTATTCAGTCATTATTTGTCCATTAACAAGGCCCTCCAAGCTGTTCGGAACCCTTACTGGGTTTCTATGTATATTTTACATTACATTGTTCCAACATTCAGCTGATTCATTCCGATTTATTTTCCCCGAATTTCGAAGTGTATGCAAAATGTAGCTAGTCACTGAAAATATAATGACTTCATTAGCATCTTGGCTGTTCATGATTCTTTGAATATGGTGATTTTTTTTTGCTTCGTTGTTATTTTTGATTTCGTATTTTCAATCCTGGTTTTCGTCTTAAGTAATTTAAAACATCATCACAATTTTTCGGAATTGTGTTCCCTTAAATTTTTTAAATCTTAAAATTCGTTGTTCGAATTAGATATATATCATTTATTCTCGCAAGCAACGGCTAAGTGGTAAATTAATTATCCAAATTAACAAAAAACTTCACTGTTTCGAAACATTTTTTCTCAGAAATGTCCTTTCTCAGAAAATCGAATCGAAAATTAAAGTGTTAGGTCAATAAGTAGTAGTAATAGTTGTTTAATGTTCAATATAGCTGTATGACTATATGTACCTTAAAATCTCAATCAGAGGATTCTGTGCGAAAAATAAAAACTCTTTTCACGTTATTTGCTAGCAACTAATTCATTACGATCTCAGTTTTTATTTTGTATGACACAGAATCGGGACTCAGTGCCGTAATAATATTTCCATTAGAACCTGCTTCCACTCTGTTATTTTTAATAATGTAACCCCTATCTTCGTTTACTTAATTAAAGGCTTTAAAGCAACATCATAAATCAAATAAATCACCTAAAAAAACGCTGTTGCATCTCCATAAAAAACCAAAACAACTATACCAATATTGTTGCGTTCGTGAATATTGTGCGAACGTATTTCTATTTACTGCATTCCGTCCGATGTTTAATGTTTTGTAAGGAGTACTTCATAAATCACTCAGAACAAAAGCAACGTTGGGGCACGAATGAAATAGGAATAAAATGCAAAGAGAAAAAAATTTATCGTTTTTATTCTTTCCGCGGGATAGAATTGCCGGTGTTGCTCTTTTATCAGGAAGTCGATGGGGTTTTATGTTTCTTTCTTCCCTTTATTAGCTTAAACCAATATTATCGTATCCGTGTAAAGACAACAGTTGCATGTTGGAGAGTCTTTGGCGATGTTTGTCATATTTTTTGCGTATTTTCTTTTCTCGTAAAATCAATCTTCGTGTTGGGTTTGCTCAGGATAGCATTGTGTTTAGATTGGGGACACACATTACATACATTTGATATTATCATTGTAACGTAGCTATTAAAGCAAAATATAAATAAACAATAAATCTTGCAACTTTCTTATCTTTTTTCTTGGTAAAAGATGCCTGAAGCCAATTTTTCTGAATAAAAATCGTTAACCAGATAAAACCTAATACTGGAATAATTAGCAGATTCTCGTAGAGGTCACGAAGATGGGCCAGTAGCTATTAACATTTGAATATTTTAACAACTATGATCAAATATCGTCATCATTGTGATAAAAATCGGAGCTGTCAGCTTTATCCGAGTCACGATAGTGAGAATTATAAGGACAAATATATACATAGAAACAAATATTTAAGCGAATAAAAATAATTTAAATTTAAAGAATATTAAATATCGACTTCACAGCGGAAATCGAACCCCCAACCGCTCATACCATTACACCACAGTGGTCGTGAAATGTAAACACCCGTATATGAATAAAATTGTTTTCCAAAAATTTTCATGTCATATTTTATACTTCTTTCTAACATTTTTCCCGGACTTAACCAGGGTCTGCTTTGTTCTAGCCTAAGTTTTGACAGGTTACTGATTTTTATGCAGAGCGATTGCCGTCTGACCTCCGCAACCCAGAAGGCAAGCCAGTAACCATTTAGACTAGAATAGGGCAAGACAGACAACATATATTATTATGAAACTTAGAGTAGAGACATACATAGTGAATAGTTGTATTATTATTTACTTCTGAATTATTGATAGTATATAATTTTCAATATCAACATAGTAAAACTCGTAAAAAGGAGACCTCTAAAAAAAGCTTTGTATAAAGCCTCATGATATAAAAATTACATCGATCGGCAATGCAATGCGTGTGTTAGTCCGAATTTGCCGATTGATTCCCATTATAATGACTACGTTACTCCAGGGCGCTAGTGTGGGTGGGGGCGCTAGTGTGGGTGGGGGTGCGTGCGCCTCTCCTGCCGTCCCTTTCTAGCAGCGTGTGCGTGTGGTGTGTCTGTGTGAGCCCTTTGTTTATATTGGTTTCGAACCACTTTCAATTGATTAATTCTTACTACAACACCTTCGATCCTTAAACCTAGTTATCGTTGGGATGTGTAACTTTTTTATTTAGGTGATTGTGAATTTTATTACTTTAGTTTTTTTGTTTCTTTTTTGATAACTTGTTTTCTTTGGTATAATTTTAAATGTTATTGTGTACCGATTTTTATGTGAGTGATTAAAAGATTTTTAATTTTAATTAATTTTATTGAAAAGTTTATGTTAAACATAATTATTGTTGAGTATGAAAGAGCAAGGGAGTCCTGATCCCTTTTTCGATCACGTTAAATATATTTCAAAGTAAAATATTATTTCAAAAGACAACGCTGTACGTATCACATAAAGAGATTTTTATGAAAGCTCTTACGAAAAGCGAGAAAATTTGCACGCTTATGAAAACACCCTAAGAGAGTTTTCCACAACTCACTAACACCGATTCACGGCCCGTAGGCACGCAGCTTTTCACGCACACACGTGCTCGTAGCAAAATAAGCGCCTGAAACTTGGCGCGGTGCCGCGAAACATACAGCCATCCCTCTCCCACGCACCGCTACCTCCTATTTCAACAGGTTTCGCCTTTCAGGAGTTGCAGTGTGGAACGCGTGCCTTTAGTAACACAGCACAAACAGAGCGGCACACACGTCGTGCCCGAAAACTGAAAACACAGTTTCACTGACAGTTCCGACATTACCTGACATTCACCGCCGTCCTCCGACCTACGGCTTATCGCGTTCAGTAAACGGCCCGTCACATTTCACGATAGATATAACTATTTATAAATAGACGATGTACTGCGGCGTGCTCAGTGGATGAAGCTCTCGCGTCCCGTTGACCGCGTCAGGCTCACGCTGGGAACATGGAACTCGACCGTGCCAAAAACAATAATCACATGAACTCATTGTAAAATATGACCATATCCTCCCATGTGCGTTGCGTGTGACGAAGTGAATTGATATGTTGATCCCCGCGGGAGATACGGAAAGTTAACACGATGTAAATCTCTGGATGTATTCAATGTTTACCTCTTCAGTGTTGTGAATAACGGTTAGTTAAATGTAGTTTAAAATTATCGAGTGAGAGCTATGTAGGGAGAGATATTTATTATGTCGAACGGTCGATCTTAGACTGTAGCTACCGTGGTTGTGATAATTAAAGTGGTGTGTTTTCCTCGGCCGATGGACATGTCGATGAGTATTTGGTTGTAATTCTCAGTAAGTTGTGAGTTAATTAGAAATTGTAATGATATATTTATACAAATACGTTTAAGAATAAATGTCCGCAGCGGAAACTGTTGTAGTGTTCACTTTATACTGTCTTTTAAAATTAAAAAGATAAAAGGTTGTGTATGTAACGTTAAGAACTTTCCATCTGTAATTTCCCCTGGGTTGTGAATACAATAAACGGACTGGATGCTGAAACTTGGAGCATTACCATTCAGAGGGTAAATTGCCCTTTGGAACTGCTCGGCGTTAGATACATGGTGGATTTTCTGGGACATTAGTGATACGTGCTCAGGTGACGTTCGACCGAAACGGGGTTAAGGTAAGGCATCATTTATTTAACATTCGACGTAGTTTTTCATAGGATAGATATTTAATACTGTATAATAAGTATAGTTTTGTATTTAAAATATTTGACATAAAAAGGACACAGATAGGAATATGTTATCCTATTTTATTAATTCTTATTCTTATTTCTATAATCTGTATAACGCTACAAACGTATATGAAAAACATACGAGTTATAGAACAGATAATAACAAAAAACTTACACTTTAAACATAGAAACTGATTCAAAAAACAAAGAACCTTCTTTACTGAGATGACAAGCTTTTTCAAGTTTTAATTTGAAAACCGCATTATTTAACCGATTTTTATAAAATCTACACAGAACCACTCTAAGATAATAATAACCTTTCAAATAATAAAATCATTTTTCAAATCGATACTATCGGGACGGTATTCTGGAAAAAAAAACACATAACACGAATTGAGAACCTCCTTCTTTTGTTGAAGGCAGATTACTAATGAGTTAGTTTTTTTGTATATAAATAAGTCATTATTTTCATTACCTGACCACTTGTCAATGGTTTCATAAAAAAGCCGTAACGTTAGAACCGCCTCATAAACAGCTCAGCACTTTGTGTGCTCGTAAATTATTTCGTCGCGAAATAAATGGATAGTTAATTGTTTAACGTAATATAACGTTTAGTACACTCGTTTAAAATTGAAAGTCTTTGTGATAAAATCTTTTAACTAACTAGTCCAGCGGAAGCTGTAAAAATCGTATTAAAACTACGCACGTGTATATTGTCATTCATAAAGAAAATAAAATATTGTCTTTTGTTACGGAATACGATCGTTACTCACAGTAGGTTATATTCTAGTCAAAATGGTTACTTTGTTGCCCTCTGGATTGCGGAGGTCAGACGGCAATCGCTCCGCGTTAAAATCAGTAACCTGTCAAAACTTAGACTAGAATAAAGCAGACCCTGACTAAGTCCGGGAAAATGCGGAAGAAGATGGTCTTTTGTTACGGAATAATGTTTAAAACGCTTAGGTTTACTTTTACTACGATTTAAGTGTTTTAAGCAATAGTGTCATTACAATTAGATTCAAATTGATTTTGTGTCATTTAAGAATGTCGTAAAAATTTTACATAACATCCTTTGTTGCTCCGTATAAAAACAAAATTTATTGACAACAATATCTCATGATGTGGAATAAAATATCAATGATCGTAATATAAATAGTTAATAATACAAGTGAAAATCAAATTAAATTTTAAGTTACATACGCATAAAAAAGAATCTAGTTTACATTTTAATGGATTACATCAAAGTAGGTTAGGCTTGATAAAGATGTTAATGTGACAGTCGTAGAACCGCGTAACTGGAATACGTTTTAAACAGTATTTAACTGATATTTCTATATTTATTGCTTTATTGTAATTTTTCAAAAAACGTTAACAGTTTAACACATAAAAGTGCTGTAGATTTTATTATGTGATGCTCTCGCTTCTTTTCTTTGAAAATTTTGCAGATTTTATTCAGGATTCAACATATTTCTATGAAATTCATTAAAATGGGTTCAGCGATTTAAGCCTGAAAATGTATCAAACAGACAAACGTAGTGTCAAACTTTCATAATTATAATAGAAGTAGGCACGTAGATATAGATTATATATTAATACGATTTGCAGAATAAGATTACAAATCATAAATAATACAACTCAAAATATTATAAAGCGTAAACTGTGTCATAAAACGGCATAAATAAAGTATAAATTTATACAGATAGAAGAGAGATGAAATATTTCTACATAGAATGTATGGGTGAAAATAAACTCGCTCTATGGAAACGGACGAGGTGTTAGATCTTTTAAATGTGAACTAAAATACGGCTTTTAGAGGAATCATTTTGAAATACTAAGTTCAAAGTTTGTGTCCAGTAAACTAATCTTAGATTTTCGCGAGAAATAAAACTAGTTTGAACGGATTTAAATCGCGTATATTAATGATTTTTAAAATCCCGACGTTTCGAGCACTTTACAGCATTCGTGTTTTTAAGTATTTTTTCATTGGATATATACTTCTTGACTAAAGTAGAGAAATAGAGAAAATAAATGATAAATTATTACCTACATTACCAATAATAAGATACTAACTAAAAAGATAGATAGCCCACAATTAATATTAACAATATCTGAGGTACATCGTAATTCAGTTACCGACGACAACGACTGCCGCTAACAGATTTTATCATCACAGCATTAAACATTATAAAATATGTCTATTAAAATTATAAATAGCGTTAACTATGACTTCCTTTGCATACATCTCCTATAAATATTATAAAACAATATTTTCAATTTGGTTCCTTGTGACATATCTACACGTACTTGTCTGAATAATGTTTTCGAAAAATTTAATAAACGGTTAAATCAATAAGAATATATCAAAGTTGCTTTACGCCTCTGTTTGTTTTTCGCTAACTCTTAAAACGTGTTACAGTTACAGTTACAGTATGGATGCGTTTTAACACCAATTAGGCATGTGTGAAAGCATTTAAAATTGATGTAACATGTCGATATTTTAACTATAAAACGACTTAATTTTAGAAAAATTTACAATCAGCCCTACATTATATAAGCGTTTCATTTTTAAGTTACTATATTCTGAATGAAGAAAGGTATCAAGAAAGGTGATACATATTTTGTGATACCGATGGTTCAACGAGTACAAGGATTTCTAATTATCTTTCAAAGATTATTATTATTCTAAAATATCTCTTTCATTAGGTATATCGATGTGTCGTTAGTAGAAAATCAGTAATCAACTATCAAAATTGCACTAAAAAGCAATACCGATATTTTGCGTAATTACCTCTGATTTGCGAACTAAGGTATCCAGTTAAACTCCGTTTACACCATCCAGTCAATTCTCGTCCTGAAAACAATATATTTTAAATTTGTCATCGAAATGAATATTTTAGTCACGAAGCTTCGCGCACAGTTGTCGTGGAGCCAAATCTTTGACTAGACTACTGCCAAGGCGAATTCTATCGCCATGATGCACGCTGACCTTCCATTGTCTCGAGAGTGGAACATTTCTCTGTACAGTTGTCTAGATAAATGGATTACAAGTGTCATTGAGGAAATTATATATTTTTTTTATAATTCAGACCAGTTAATTTTTCAGAAAAATGCGTTGGTTTTTTTTATGAAACGTTCACAATTAGGTTTTTATGTGCTGTAATGTTTACAAAGAAAATCATCATTTCAACATTTTCTATTCATTTTCATTCGTGTAACGATTCGTTTAAAAATACTTATAAATAATGTGCTTATAAGTTATTAACAGATGATCATTAACATTAAATGTTGTTTATCAATAAAAAGAAAAGTGTCTTTTTAAAGAAAAATAATATGTAATATATCGAATATACTTTTTACGTAACCCCAGCTACTTTGAAATCGCTTAAAACCCATAGATAAGAGGAGTGAGTACGAAAATCAGAACTCAACTGTCGGGAACGTACTGAAATGCAATAAAAAAAAGGTTTTGGATCACCCCTCTGTGATACGATTTTTATTTACGCATAAAAATAATTGTTATAAATAATTTCTAGTGTAGATTGTATTTATTTATTTATTTAAAAAGGTACATCAACATCACACATATTCAGCACTTATAAATAACAGATAAAACAAAAAAAACAAGGACCTGATATGAGTGACAATTACAGATGTACACAACATTCACACAAAAAAATATATATATAAAACTTATTGTCTACCTGTTGAATTTAAGTGATAATAAAAAAAATATTAAAGAAAAATCATAAGACCTATTATACAAAACTAATATACAAAACCACAAAAACAAAACAATTATATCTTAGAAACAGAACAGTGATAAAATCTACAAACATTTTAAAAGGTTACCAATAAGAATACCAAGCATATCATTTACATAGTAAGCTGCTCTAATACACTGTAAGCTTTAAATGAAACTGTTAATTTAAACAATACTCTGTCACACAATGTCTCCACGTCTGTCCTCTTTACTTTTACTTCATTTTAAATTATTATTTGCGTTTCGCATTCCATATAAAAATAGATTGGAAATGAATGCAAATATTTCCTTCAAGGTCTCGGATTAAGCAACACGTTCCAGTAATCGTGAATACTGAATGATATATACCTATTTGAATTGTGATAGAGCCTTATTATGTATTTAAATTAATTTACGTTATTCTATAGAAGCATGAATTAAGAACGTGTTAATGACGACCAATAAGTGTAAATAAAAATTTAATTACGTATCAATTTAAAAAACATTCTAGGTAGACAAAGTGGTTTTTCAATGCAAGTTTTTAACCAGTTTCGCTAAATTATTTCACATATCGCATCCGTGAAAAAAGTCAACTAACTCTAAATATCTACCACTTCTAAAATTGCTCTAATATCCAAAGTTTTAAAGTGCATTTTCAGGTACACACATTTTTTGACTTGGTTGACTCTTCTTCTAGGTGTGCGATATATACAATATTTATATTACAATAGGCTGTATTTCTATGTGTCGTGGCCATATCATAGATTTGCTCACTTCATGAAGTACGTTGACTATTTAATGATCTGGTTAAGTAAAGCTGATTATTTCATAAACTGTACCACTTTATGAAATTCTCGATCATTTCAGGAAGTGCGCGAATCTACGATATGGCGACGACATAATTGTACGTCTCACATAATAGTTATTATATAAATATTTTTAGTACCTTGCTAGAGTAAGCCTTCTCAGCCCCATTTTAATTGGTCTTTGTAATAGTTGAAATTAATTTATAGATGAATGTTTAAATGTAAAGCAAACATTTACATCATAACTGTAAATAATACAAAAAGATCTGTCCCTTGTTAATTTTAAATGCAAGTCAAGGTTGAGAAAAAATGTATTCATAACGAAAATAGACGGACGGCGGAATCGTCACACGTTTCAGCGTCATTTCATGAAATGTACGCGATATGCACGTTGTTTATGTGATTGTCAAAAAAATTATAAATGTGTAGACGCGACGAGCTTTTATCTGAAGCGCGTGTTTGAATCTGTTTCGTAATAACTTTTTCTGTTTAATAATGATCGATTTCGGTTATTAATATTTATTTATTTTGGAAACATACAGAAACTATTAAATAATGAAAAATATCAGTTTCAATGGCTAAATCTTCTGATATAATTTATGTGAAGAGTAATAATCTTGAATACCTTATATAAACATAGAAATTTAGATGTAAAGTAAAAAAAAAAACAAAGGCGACGCGGCGCAATCACTGAAACCTAGATTTACGATAGTTTTCGTGAGACACAAAAACGTTATAATCTTTTTTCCTGAGCTTAAATACATTTGTTATTTCTTTGTTTGTTACGAACTAAGGTTGACGAAGCTTAGTAATGTTTTATACTAATGATCTTTGTCTCATTAGTGGAGACATCTTTAATTTTTTTTTACCTTCAAAATGTTGATTTTCCTTTTTATATTATGTATTTTTTTCAAAATAAAGTATCATTTAATCCGTACATTATTGCTTTGTAGACGGGTCTTATCACGATAATTTTTACGTATTACAATACCTTATTGCCCGACGTTTCGGCGA
>DVXP01003433.1:0-11321 GCA_018235645.1 Junonia grisea
ATGCTTATACCAAAACATTGACTCACACTGACAGAAACTCACAGATTTATGTATCTTATACTTGTAATAAAATATACATGATGGTGCCATTAAAGTACGTAGAAGAATAATTAACACGCAAATAAATAAGTAAACTGGAACTTGTCTGTTTTTATAGAATATTTGAATTTTAAATATTTTAAACATAAAAATTTAATAAAATTGTGAACGTTCATATTCAACGTTTTAAAGGTTATAATATTATCTATTCGTATATCAATTTAATTGTACTCCATGACGACAAATTCAATTCATCACTATTTTAGTCTAAAGACTTAATTGATATCAACTCCTACAACCGGAACACCCTAAAAATCTATTATTTTTAATCTGTAAAAATAAAAAATAAACGGGACCTAATAAAACACCTTATTTTTTTACAGATACACCCTTCGTATTCGTGACGTCACTGCGCGGCAACCGTTTAATACTACTAGATGGATATAAATACTCCTTGAAAAACGTCCAACAAGTTCACAATTACGTCAAGAAAAGATGGCGCTGTACGTCTCACAATGCAAAATCCTGTAATGCGGCCCTAATTACTATTGATGATGTTATCCATAAAAGGGTTAATGAGCATAACCATGGTGTTGTTGATTTTAAATGTAGAAGAACTTAAGAATGTTTATATCAGGTCTAATGGGGCACAGAAGCCAGGATAAGCCTTTGTAAAAATTTGGATAATTTGACATAGTAGTCTTAAAGGCAGCGACTGATGGGTTATTTCGTAACCTTAATATATTAATTATATAATTAAACAATTATTCAAATAAAAAATGTTTTTTATTCGAATTGTAACAGTTGTAACCAATTTCCGATTTGATACGATAATACAGCACAAACACAAACACCCAGACGACAAGAACACATTTAGCCCCGTAGAAGCTCCAATTCAATATCCCAAACCCCCACTTTCGTAGCCCGGTAACTTAGTAAGGACTGTTGTTGTTCTGTTCTTCTTTCAGTCTTCTACCAAAATTTTATCTTTTGCCTTCTGTTAAACCATCCAGTCGGATTTGCGTAAACGTCTCGTGAACCCTCTACCTTACCTCTTACCTTACCTCTTAAATGGTGTACAACGAAGGATTCGCGAACGACTTCTCATACAGAATCAAGACTCAAAGAAACACCTAGTAACATGTTATTACCAAAATCAGAACTGTTAAAAATGTACCAGTATTCCCGTCACCCCTCAGTCGTACTAAAATCTTTATTTTTTCACAGACAACGAACCCGTCTTCATAACCTCGAATCGCGGGAACCAGCTCATATTGCTTGCTGGATACAAATACTCGGTGAAGAATTCCAAGAAGGTTGGCAACATCGTTAAGAAGAGATGGCATTGCTCCACGCACAACGCCCGATCCTGCAGAGCGACTCTCATGACAATTGATGACGTCATTATTAAAGTCACCAATACACACAACCATGACGTCGTTGAAGTTAGGCGTAATAGTTATAATAAATGAGGTGTGATAAACTGAAGACTCCACTATCACCAAAGATGCATCACTTATTGAAAATTTTAAGTCTTAACAATGTCCTCAACCAATATTTGACCTGAATCCTGATATCGAAATCCTGAATCCAACCCTGATCAAGCCTCTCCATAAAACATATTTTCCATTTCCATCCTTCTTCTACCCTTCTTCATCTCTTATTCGTGGATAAGCTTATAAATTGTCCATATCTAAATGAAGCTATCTCCAAAGTTATCTAATTTTTAAAACAGATATAAGCGCTATAATTTTAAGACATATTTTCCAGTATTTGAATTTTTTGAGTTAGCTCCTTTTAGATCTTTTTAGAGCTATTTTTAGAATGCGATATGTCTCTCTAATCGTCTTGTCTATGTTCATAAATACCAAAATAACCTAAAGCTTGGTTTACTGTGAAGTCAACAAAATATCCATTTGTTAATAAAAAAATAATACTAAGGATAGTTATGGGTAAATTTCGATTTACATGATATATAATTATGTCTACATTTTCACAAGACCTTAATATTAGAGGTGTAAATAAATTAATTAAGTTCAGTAGTAAATTCTCGAATTGTCTCAATATTTTATATACTAAAAGGAGGTTAGTTAGAAAATTAGATGAGAGATAATAATTTATCAATTGACATTGGCGGCGAGAAAAGAAATGTGTTCCGAGTTCCGAGTCATTTGTTACTTTATAATTAAAAACTTAAGGAATTGGATTGTGTGTGTGTGTGTTTGTAATATAATACAATGATAACTTATATAGTAGATATTAATTATAATCTAGATTTATAAGTATGTGAGTATTATTGTTCGTATTATTTTTGACACATGATTTTTTGAACACACTCATTGCTCAAGTATAATGATGTCCCGCACACAGGAGGATAGATAGGACAGGTGAGACTTTTGGAAAATATATCGCACGTTTCATACGAAATTAGTAAAAGTCCTCGTAAAATACATATAAAAGGCCTTGGTTATTAATTATTATTTGCGATAAGAATTATAAGTTTGGCAACATTATGTTATTATTTTTGGTACCAAGGTCCAACATTGTTTACATGAATAGTTAAGTTAAAATATAATAATCAAGTTAATAATTAAACATAGATAAGATAAAATTGTACTTTAAACGGAAAATGTTTCTATTATATTGTCACAATGCTTGCAAATTCTAGCAAATTGTTGATATTTGCGACACTGGATTCTTGCAATGAGTTTTTCACCTGGCCTTGTAAATTGCAAAATTTAACTATTATACTAAATACAAAATGGATTGAATTTTGAAATGAATTCATCGATTATTATTAATTGAATTAAATTAATTAAAATAACTGGTATTGTATATTATTTAATTACATAATTTTTAATGCTTGTCACACATTTCTTAACAGATTTTGGCTTTAAGTCATATGTAGACCTACAGATACAATTCATTTGTGTGGTATTCAAGAAAAATTTTTCTTACAGAATTTCCCGTGCTTAAACCAAAGAAAAAGCGTCAAAGTAGAGAAGAAATATTAGAAAAGAAACGCAGAAATGAAAGAGAACGCTATGCCAGAATAAAGAATGATCCGATAAGATTGGCCGATCGTATAGAAAAATGTAAACAGAAATATTTAAAGGGCAGAGCTACGGGGCTGATAAAAACCATCAACGAATTGACAGAACGTGAAAAACGTAAACGTAGGGAGTTGTGGAGAATTCGTTCTGCTAAATCCTACAAGAAAAAAAGGGCTAGTTTAAAGGGATCTAATGATCTTGAGAGTTAACATATATATTTACATATACCTAATGTGAAGAAAAATAAAATAATATATTACTTCACAATATATACTTTATTTATCTTATTTTTCAAACTCTTGTCACACATCCTAGATTATACACATGGGCGTAGCCACGCTGGAGCAGGGGTGGGCGCTTGCCAATAAATAATAAATTTAACGAAATTAAAAAAACCGCTTTATAATGATTATCTTTTATATTACATACTCGTATTTTATATTCATTGCAGGGTCATATTGGGTAACACCGTAAGTAGAACTACCCTTAAACACCAAATTAGTTTATTTACTTATATGAACACTTAAAATGAATACTTAAAAATGTATCATCGTACTAACAACTTATTCTAACATACACAGTAAGTCTGGAGCATGTGTAATATAAAACTAGTAGCTCACAAAACTACAGGCATCCAGAAAAATGGCCTTCAATCATTCAACCTATTACAATAATAATCAGTAATGAAACACCACTTTTTTCTGTTTTTCAGGTATCACCGGTATGAAACCTACCTTCATAACCTCATTACGAGGGAGACCGTTAATCTCTTTGGCTGGATACACATACGCGGTCAAACATCAAAGAGTATTAAATAATTGTGTGAAGAAAAGATGGCAATGTTCAACACATACGAATCGAATGTGCAAGGCTGGTCTTGTTACGGTTGACGATGTCATCGTGAAAACATACGGCAAACATAACCATGAAATTGTTAATGTTAATCGTGACAACGTTAAATATATTGTATGGAACTAGCGGACCAGACGTTGTCCTGGCCCAATACACCTACAACGTTTATATATTTTTCTCTCCGTAAGAACCGTATTAGTGCTTCTAGAGATATTAAAAAAATAAGAATTACTAAATCGGTTCAGACGTTTTCGATATTTGCGCTGACCGACAATCGGCAATAGGTACATTTTTTTTGTACATTAGCTGTTTCGCTATCTGACTTTGTCTTCGTTTTATTCATAAATTGAAATAAAGTTTGGACTTGAAAACGATGTTTTATTGTTCTATTTTTCAAATTTAAATATTAGTTTAGTATGTAAGTTTTTATATGTCACGTAACAGAACAGTTTTATCTACATTCCATATTTTTTCCTCAGATATAAAACCAATTTTTGTTAAGTCACGACGCGGAAAACCGTTGATATTACTAAACGGTTACACATTCGGTGTTGCCCACACTATGAAGACTAAAGGCCAGGTTAAGAAGAGGTGGCGTTGTACGACGCGCAACGGTACATCGTGCAATGCGAGTATTTTCACAGTTGACGATGCCATCATTGAAATTAAACACGATCATAACCATAAACCTAAATGCCGGTGCTCCGGTGAAGATTATGCATAGTGTCTGTGTCTTACTCCATGATACCATACAGAATACCGATGACGTTTTCGTGGATAATAGCAAATAATGTCGTAATTATGGAATTCCGGAAAGTGACAATTTATTTCAGTATTTAAAAACTCTTTCATTTCCTCCAGGAAAGATTACCACCACTTAGGGTATTAATTTACTCTTTGTGTGGAAATACCCTAATATTACTCAATTAAAACAAATATGTGCAGTGTCAATTTTGGCACACCTGTTAAAATAAGATTGCAGTGTTCGACACAAGCCAACCGAGTGCTTAAAACCAGTCTCCAAACAACTATCAAAGGTATCGTGAAAGTGGACGATGAACATAAGTACAAAACTGTTTAAAGTTCGTCGTAATAGGGTTCACTGTGCTATCAATTATACTAGGTGCCCCTCGTCAGGTTTGGGGAATTCCTAACCACCTAACGGCATGGAATGTACTTTACGAGCTTATTCTTGTACCTATTAAATAAAAATTAATATTATATCATAAAACACGGTGAAAGAGTGCATCCATAAATATATTTTTCTTGCACAGTAGTTTAGAATGATCACGGCTTCTAATTATCTTTTAATATTTAGTTGTTTATAAATAAAAAATAGGTATATAAAGCACAGGTTTTCGTGAAAAAGCAAAAAAAAATACGATAAATGATAAATAATCAATTCCTATAAAAATTATTTCTATAAAAGACGATTAAAAAATATTAAATTTTTCTTTTACTTATAGTTTAAGTTTCGTAAATGAATTCAATAGGTACTTAACAATTAGTTTAGTTAAGTTTAGAATACTTCATTCCTTAGTTCGTTTTTGAAATATAATATAGTTCTAGGTATTTTTCATTGTTCCTTATTTTACTCCCTTGTAATAATATTACATATTATGTTTATGTTGGATTTTTGACTAAACGTCTACTATGATATGCGTCCATAAGAATTATTGTTTAGCGAGAATAATTACGTTTTCGAAATAATTTCTCATAGGTATATAGTTATATAGTGTATTTTTTTTAGAATTAGCTAATAGAACCCTTAAGTTCAGTGTTCATTCGAACATTCCAAGTAAAGTGGAAAGTATATTGTTTATTAATAAACCCAAATATACCTGTCCACTATTTAAGTATATTATATAACGTTACACTTCGAACTATGGGTTATACTATAAAAATAATTGTGAAAGTGACCTATAATATCGACTTTTTTAAAAATAATATGGTTAGAACGTTTTATTTTTGTTAATATAGAACGAGACGGAAAATTCCTTTCCTTGAAGGAAAGTGCCGCTTTATTTACCACTATTACAGTGGTTAATATTGTATCTGAAAAATAAATTATTTTATATTGTTACCAGAATAAAATATCTCAATAAATAAGGTTACTAAAAATATTTTGTATTTATTACCCGTTCCTACTTAATTACCACTTTCTTAATATTCTTTACGTACATACAATTTGTTGGAATAAATCTTGAATTTAATAACCATGTTCTATTTTTTATCTATTTTATTTTATTATATTTAAAATTAACTCCGTAACTTTAAATCTTTGTAAAATGATCAAATTGTTAATGGTGTAGGTATCTTATTATTTGGTAAGCCAGAGACGTCTTTGTATCTCCTCTGATGCTCCAAATATTCAAAAATGACGATGACAGCCTACCATCAGATAAAGAAAAACAATTTTAAAATATACACAGTAGTAATGTGCCATATTTTTATTCCACAGATATAAAACCTGTTTTTGTTAAGTCGACGCGCGGGAACCCATTAATATTACTAAATGGTTACACGTATGGTGTGGCCCACACTATGAAGACTAAAGACCACATCAAGAAGAGGTGGCGTTGTACTACGCGCAACGGCACATCGTGCAATGCGAGTATTATCACAGTTGATGATGCTGTCGTGGAAATTAAACACCATCATAATCATAAGCCTAAATGCCGGTGCTCAGGTGAAGATTGTGTCTGAAGAGTGTGTCTTACTACGTAAAACCTTGCAGTATGCAGTATAATGATGTTGTTTTCGTGGATTATAGCAAAATAATGTTGTAAACATTGAATTCCGCATAGTGACAATTGGAATAAATATTTAAAAATTCCTTAATTTCCTTAACGGAAGTTACCGTTGGTGATACAACCAGTAGAAGCCTTATAACATTGTTATACAGGAACTTGTTAATATTTTTAAAAAGACGTGCAAGACGACTTTCTAAACGATTGACGATGTTATTGTGAAAGTGGCCAGTAAGGATTAGGGGTAGGACAGAAATACAAACCCCCGCGGTTCTTCCACTAAATATTTGCCGATGAATTACTTTGCGGAAAAGTGGCCCAAGCTACGCAAGTTAAAGAGAAAAAACGAAATTAGTATTCCTTTTAAAGTAATTATGAATTTAAAATGGAATAAGAACTTTTATTAATACCGTCTATCAAACAATATAATATAAAAAAATATCAATAAAAATATCAAACAATATAAAACATGCATAGTGTAGTATACAAATATATAATAAACACAGTTTTTAAAAAATTTGTGGATTAGGTCACTTTTCTGCTAAGCGGCCAACTCAACTATTAGCCAAACTATTCATACGGATGATTTAGAATTTACAGGTTTCGTATATAATGAATTAATATTAATAGAAGGTTTTATTTTCGTAAATATTACGCGAGACAGAAAAGCAGAGCATTACCCTTTACTTTTCTAACAAATACTTTATTTTTTTCGGTAACTGCTGAAAGTGTTGCCATAGTAAGAGTTGTTAATATTCTATCTTCAAGATTCATACACTTGTATTTATATACATATATATTCAATATAGTCACCTAAATAAAACGTCATTATAAGTGAGATTATTAAAAATATTTTGTTTTTATTACTTTATCCTTATATTCTTTATGTACATTGAAAAAAATCTTGAATTTGAAAACCGTATTCTATTTTTATCGCAACGCAGTGAAATACATTTTTACAGTAACATTAAACCATAGTAAACTTTATGAAAATTTAATTTAATATGCTGCATGATATCGGAAAGAAGTAGGTAGGTTATTTTTGTGGATTACAGCAAAATAATTTCATGGTTAATTATTATCATGAAATCCTGCAAAGTAACGCCTAGTCTTATCATTTATAAAACCTCTTATTTCTTCTACAGATAATGTATTTAACGGCACCAGAGGGGTCTACGTAACTTCGACACACGGGAACCCGTTAATATTGCTTAATGGATACACATACTCGATGAGCAGTTCAACCAAATTTACCACAAATAGCAAGAAAAGATGGCAGTGTTCGACACACAGCAACAAAAAGTGCAGAGCGAGCGTGCAAACGATGGGCGATATTATTGTGGAAGTGATTGGCAAACATAACCACAAAGCTATTAATCGTAATCGTGATAAGTTAGGGTTGCCATTTAGCAAAAGAAGCCGCAAGCGAAAGGGAAAGTTGCAAAGCCAGGACAATTGAGAAAACCCGGATTCGTTACGTAACTGATATTCTTTTTAGGTCTTTCGTGATAAAAAAATTAGGATCGTCCTTCAAAAATCGGGACACTTCTTAAAAGTATCCCGGGCACAACCGGATACTTTAAAAATCAAGACATATCCTAAGATGTTTGGCGACCTTGGGAAAGGTACACTCTAATTATCTAAGAGATTGAATATACATATGTGCCTTTGGTATGAATCTACTATTTCTAGTACTATTTTTGGTAATATACTTTACATTGGTAAAACCGATTAAAGAATGCGGCTACTAACTCAGTTTCTGTTTACACAATATGATAACATACTTAAAAAAGATCATACAATATGTATACAATACATATACAATGTAATTCAAATTCTCTCTTGGTTTTGATTTCTACTTTTACTTTACACCTTAATAATCTTTTTATTATAAATTTTATTTGTCAGTTGCTCAAAAATTAGTATATTGCGGCCTCTGATAACACTGAATTAGCACTTTTGTTATGATTTTTTGATGACAGAGTTATTTCGGTTTGATGTTTATAGACGGCGATGATTGACCACCGCCAGATAAAAGAAGTCCGTTGTTATAAAAAAAAGATTTTATTTCACAGGTGAAATCCCCGTTTTCGTTAAGTCGAGACGCGGGAAACCGTTAATATTATTGAATGGTTATACGTACGGTATGGCCCATATTATTAAGACTAGTCGTTTTCACGTTAAGAAGAGATGGCGTTGTTCTACGCGCAATGGGACATCGTGCAAGGCAAGTCTCCTCACAGTTGACGGTATTATTGTTGAAATTAAACACGAACATAACCATGACGCCGTTGAATCGACCTTGGTTGGACCCCACTAGCTAATGTAGTATCTTTTGTTTTAATATTTAATAAGATTTTGTATATGTTCACTTCGACAAAATTATTTTTGTTCAGTTTTTAATTTTAGTGAAAAAAAAACAACAAAAAAAGAAAGAATTCTAAGAATATTGTTAAAATAACCATAAACTCTTAACTCAGAATTATTGTGTATAGATAAAGTTCTGATTTGAAAAATGTGTGTTCTGATTTGTGAATTGAACTGCTTCCCTACATGATACCAGAGATATGTACCTATGTTGTTTTATCGGATTATAGCAAACTAATTTCGTGGTAAGTTTTCATGGAATTCTGAAAAGTCTGGGACACTTATTTCTTCTTCAGATAAAACTGGCGTTGGTAACACCAGTAGGGTTTTAAAAAAGTCGACGAGTGGATATCCGCTACTATTGTTCAAAGATTACACATATTCGACGAGGAGTGTTAAGAAAATGGGCAAACTTGTCAAGAAAAGGTGGCAATGTTCGACAAAGACCAACCAAAGGTGCAATGCGAGTGTTTATACTATTGACGATGTTGTTGTCAAAGTGATCGGTGAACATAACCACAAAGCTGATAAAGTTAATCGTGACTAGCTTAATACATTTTAAAGTGTACTAAATTTGTGAAATGGGGTTTCACGCACCTGTTTCTTACGGCTGCGAGGAGTATGGTCCGATTGGGACAAGGCTCAGGCTGCTGTACGTACACAAAGGTTGCTAAGTGATGTTTCTTCAGTATTTGTTGCTGTATATAAATTGTCTAAAAATACATGTATATATTGTAAATAAAATAAAAAAGCTACTTAAAATAAATTGTACTTATTAAATTTTATTAACATAAATAGAAAAAAAATACTAGAAATTTAAAACTAGCACTAACTGACACTAGCTTCTGATTTAATGTTAGAAATATTTAAAACTTTTTCACATTTCTTCCACAGTTACTGGTGTTGATGCCATCAGTACCGTATTCATAAAGTCGTTACGTGGAAATCCGCTAATAATGCTCAACGAATACACATATTCGACGAGGAGTGTCAAGAAATTGGGCAAACTTGTCAAGAAGCGATGGCAATGTTCAACACACACCAACCGAATGTGTCGAGCAGGTCTTCATACTGTCAACGATGTTATTGTGAAAGTGGTCGGTAAACACAACCACAAGGCTGTCAAAGTTAATCGTTCCAGATTGAACCCTACATGAATCTATAATAGCTGCTCTAACTGTTTTACTGTAATAAACTCTGTTGACTAGATAGGTCCTAGTCATTTAGCGGTATATAATATAATTTTTTCATGTATTCTTGTTTGTTTATTATTTGAAGAAATGTTTTAGATTTTATATTCAGATTGTAGCAAAATAATTTTGTGATTAGTGACCGTGGAATCCTGCAAAGTAAAACGTAACTCATTGTAAAAAATATCGACGACTGAAATTATTTTGGTTGAAAAGTAACGAGACAGAAAAAGGTACGCTTCTTTATCTTTCAAATAAATGTATTCGATATTTTTTGTAATAAATGTTATAAAGGTATAATATGACAACATTTATAATTAAAATTCGGATTTCGAATCTGCATTAATAATAATTATCATAGTATCTCAAATTGTAAATACCACAACTAAAGTGTAGTTTTATTATTACCTACGATTAATACAACATTATATAATTTTATGAAATAAACCAGTAATAAAACCTGTTTTAACAAATCAAAAAAATATTTTGCTACAACCAGCAAAAACAACACCCATGTTTCTGCAAAGAAACAATCAAATCCCTCCTCTTTATTAGTGTAGATTAATATATTTTATTCCACAGGTAAACATCCCGTTTTCGTTGTATCGAAGCGTGGGAATCCGTTAATATTACTAAATGGTTACACGTATGGCATCAAACATATTATGAAGAAAAGTGATCGCGTTAAGAGGAGGTGGCGTTGTTCCACACACAGCGGTAGATCCTGTACTGCGGGTCTTATCACGGTTGACGATGTTATTGTCGAAATTATCAACCAACATAACCATGACACCGTTGAATACTATACCCAACAAACTGTACCTATGTTTATCAATGACAGCAGGCTTGCAGAGAAAACTCAAAAGTGATTTATTTTTTTATATTTTATTTCGGAATAGTATACTGTTTATAAAATAAATATATGAAAACATATACATATATGTATATTATATTTTTTAGTTTCATTCAAATCTCAAAAATATATCTACAAGAAATGGATAACTTGACTTTTTTTATTTAATTTGGTAACAATATACAAGTCATAAAAAATACTATTTTAACTATTCATA
>DVXP01003434.1:0-11320 GCA_018235645.1 Junonia grisea
CCCCGAGCGGGAATCGAACCCGCGACCGCCGGCGTTAATAGCGCATTCAGCACCACTACACCAGAGCGGTTGTCAATAGTATAGATACATATATGTAGAAGAATAAATACAGTTTTATAAAATACCCATGTTAGGTATGCAATACTGTTTCTTGTACAGCGTAGTAGCGCTCAGCTCAGCCTCGGTGGTGGGTATGCGCATGATCTCCCCGTCGAGATCGTTTACCCACACGCCACCAGCTTGCAACGTTGCTCCATTTTCTTTTCTTGGCCCACCAGCCTTAAGTGATTCTGTAATTTTATATGTAAATATTAAATACTTATACCATTAAAACATATCTTAAAAAAGCAAAACCGTTTCTATTAAGAATCTTTCAAAAAAGGTTACTGGTTTATTTTTTATTAATTTCTCAATTACTTTTTTGACAACATAGAACGCGCCACGTAACGTGACATTTCAATTTCACAATGTCATATAGAATACAGTTTTAAGACAATAACGTGTTTCAATATAGAAATAAGTTTTGATTTGGATTTTATTTTGGAATAAGGGCCCTGATATGGATTATGAATTCTTTTCAAAGGTACGTTTAAGTTATATTTACGGTTGTTTTCGATAATTTATCAAATTCTACTTGTTTGTGTCGTACATTTTCATTTCCTCTAGAACCTTCGTGAGTTACTATAGGAATAATTTCAAATTTTACTGACATCGTAGTGAAGAGTGCAGTCACTATGTGGATACATAGACATACAATTATTCAGCTGTATTTTGTTCGATAAAATAATGTTCCTATCAACGTCTCGGTTTGTTACATTTATGTAACAACTATTTCAACTCATGCGAATAAATAATAGAATTGAATGGAACACAAGACTGATTCCGATAAACGATAACGAAGCAATGCTTTACATAAACGCTATCTGATTGTAAGTGTTTTGACTTAAATATTCAATTTAGTTTAAAATTATTACAATCTAGCATAAAATAATTGTAGAACATTCGAACGTCGTTACCTTTTCTTAAGGATTTGTGCTTATTTAATATAATTGCATATGTGTACAATAGGATTATTAACTTTTGTATTAAGTTTATAAAACGTAAGTAGTTTTGTCAATCGGATTTTCAACTGTCTTCTCAGTGAGAAGTTCTCACATACGTATACCGCTTTCTGAATAGTTATTTAAATTAGAAATGTATTATAATGATACAGTACTTATACAATAGATGCAGTCAATATGTATCAATAAAAAGTCATCATTATCATAAAATTTAAAGACTATAATTCTGTTTTCCATGTTGGTTCTGATTAAGAAGCTATTGCTACGTGCAAAAGGAAGTACTAATTTCAGATATCTTCTTGCGTGACAAAGTAACCCAAGTAATATATTAAATCTTAACTAACTATCATATCATCATAATCATTGATTATATACCTCTCTAGTAGTTTAAAAAAACTAAAAAAAACACGTTTAGTCCGAAAAGGTAAGCCCGAAACTGCAGTTATGCGCCGATCGCGCGCTAGCTGTTTCTTTCACTCTACTACAGAGTCCTAATTGGGATAATGGGAAACTGTTATCAAATTATTGCATTGTCATCCACCCTTGACACGTGTGCAAAGTTCCAAACTTATCGGATTTCTCAGAACTGGTGAAAATTGAGCTCAAAGATTCCGTAATATACATACATACATACGTACATCCCAAGCTAGTAAAAGCGTATTAAAAAATAAAGCGATGTAAATAAATAAAGACATTTTGTCTCGTCAATACACAAACTTGACCTACTTTTGTACAAAAAAATAAACAAAAACATAGATAGATTACATAAGTCAATTATAGAAGCATTCCTCAATAGATAGCGAAGTTATCTACTGTTTACACTGTGTTGCTCTCTCGTTTATTTACAAAGTCCTCGTCTTTCGAGTTCACTGGCTCGGAGCAAACTAGTGCCTTTTGATGTATTTTATCTGTCATTCCACTTATTGTATACGGAATTATGTCGCTTTCTCTCATATCTATTTTATGTTCTGATATAAAGACTGTTTATGTATTTGAGCACGCTCATCGCAAGAGCTACTTAGGGGTCGTTCAAGTATTACGTAACGCAATTTTTGAGGATTTTAGAACCTTCCCCCATGTAACTCATCGTAACGTTTTTCTGTACCCTTCCCCCTAATTGTTATGTAACATTTTACCAAATATTTTAGGTAAAAATGGTGACTAAAATAATTTCCGAGACTATTTACATCTAAAAATCACGATTATGCTGTTACGTAACTTGTTGTTTTAATACCCCCCTACCCTTTTTCAAGACCCTCCCCTCCCCCAAAACTGCGTAACGTAATACTTGAACGACCCCTTATGATCGAGTCTTTTTTTTTTGTTGACGCAGGGTAAATCTTCATGAATACCCGATTCGCGAGAAGGAGGTCTAGTTATATGAGATTGTACTCATTAAAAACCCCTGTAATCGCCGCCATCAGCACGGAAACTAGGGATTGCAATCCGGTCCGGCGGATCCGGTAATCCGGCGGATCCGGCGTGTTTTTGGACCTACCGGATCCGGTGAGTCGGCGCCGGATCCGGTGCCGGATCCGGTAAAGCAAAAAATAAGAAATCGCGATCTGGAAATGACGTTGCCAGATCGCTAGACATGCCATAGCACTACCACCGCCGACACCGGCTCTGCCTGCACTTGTTTGTCAGTCACCACTTAAACTATGACATCAAAAATGTCGAACCAAACTAATCAAAAAGTGTGTGAGTGATTGATTAAATCAGCCGTACATGCTGAAACAGCCTTTAATCTATCGTTGAAAGATTTTATGATTTGAAAGTAAGCATCAAAACAACTTTAATAGATATAAAATCTGAAGTAAACTTTACAGAACAAGAGGTGAATAATGAAAGTTTTGACTACCAGTTTGCAAGCATTCAAACTTGCTGCCGACACTGTTCTTAAAATTATAGATAAGTTGGATCAACCAGATACTGTTTTAAGTACCGATCTATCTGTCGCACTACAATTAAAAATAAAAGAACGCCAACTAACGAACAACTGGCATATTAACTACATATGTTTTGGATTATGTAAGTGCATATTCGAAAACTGACTTTTTAAGGGCAAGATGACTTTTTTAATACATTTTTATGCCTAAAAATATCATGCGACAGGAAATTTTAAAAAATCCAGCTCTTAAGTGGTGAAAATGTGACAGAAACATCAGATGAAAATATAGATTCTGATTCTGATTCAGTGACATTATTGCCAATAGAAAAATAAAACATTATATTAAAAGAGGAACTGGAAAGTTAAATCCTGCAAGATAAAAGGGTACCGGGAAAAATTTTAAGCTAAAAAAGAAACAGATTTATAAGAAAATATTTAAAAAAGACATGACTGCGTGTGAAGTCGAAGGAGTAAAAGGAAAATACTTATCGCTGATCTACAATACTTACTATTATTTATTGATTAGGCTAATCAGTGTTGAATGGCCTTTTCTGCTACAGGTTATACTTGTAGTACCATCAGAAGCAGATTAGAAGACAGTACAATCAACACTATATGTTTTCATAGATTGTTTTTTCAAGCACAGAAATAATATTCTTCTAATATTAACTTGCATTTTTTGCAATGCAAACATTGCAAAAAATAAATGCTTCTTGTTTTATTGTTTTTTAAGATTATGAACTGAAGTTGGTTTTATAAAAACAAAATTAATAGACTGTTTTGTTAAAAGTTTAAGTCTATGTACATTTTGATAGTAATATAATAATGTAGATAAGTTTAATAGTATTATTACTTAAGTACTTTCAGATACTTACATACATCAATGAGTGAGAGTCAGACCGATTACTTACTTTATTATTTAGAATAGTTTCATAATTTCATTCAGTACAAATAGTACGAAAAATACAATTAATACCAAAAAGATAATAATTAGAAGTGATTTTATTTTCCATAAATACGTATTTTATTTTTATTTTTATGTTTTAAGTGTTAATATCAAAACTAAAAATTACTTAATACCAAGCCCTTAGTTACTTTAAAATCCGGTCCGGATCCGACCGGATTAGCGTCAATCCGGTAAAATCCGGCCGGATTGAAAATGGTACCGGATTGCAATCCCTACTTATAAACTTTAACTATGTCAAATAATTCTCCTCAGTGAGCAGGATTTTCGTATCTTAAAATATATAAAGATTTCGCTTAATGTATAGATTATAGAAACACTCTTTAGCCATTTTCACTCAGTAAAAATATATTGTAACATTCAAGTATTAACTTACCTTAAGTGTGCTTGCAAATTATACTTCTTGAAGAAACTTTTAGAACAAATTTGACATAAATGGGATTTTTCTTTCTCATGCACTTGTTGCCTGCAAAAAATGTACAATAGTTTTATTTCATTATAAGACAAGATATTAAAATAAGTCAGTCATATTTTTCTGTTTTTCAGCTATTACACAAAACCATAATAATTAATCAGTGAGGTACTTTTAAAAATATATTATCCAACATTTTTTTCAAACATCCAAAAATGTTAAATGATTTCTACAATAGTTTATTGAGGATACTAACTTGTGCTCCTTTAATATAATTTTAGTTCTGAACGTTTTGTCGCACTGGTCACAGGCATGAGGTCGCTCGTTTGTATGTGTGAGCATGTGTATATCCCGTAGTGATGGGGAAATAAACCTCCCGCCACATACAACACATTCATGATTTGGAGTTAGTGATTTATGAACCAACATCTGATGATAGGCCAAATTTACAAAGTCTGGTACATGAAACAATGTATGGTCTTATTAATTATAAAGATAATTAAGTCTTGTGTTGTCTGGTCTATTTATATATTATGGCAGAGCCTATCTGTACTATTATACTATAGCTCATATACCCCGTCAACCTGAACAGTACCAAACTCTTAAAAAACAGCATTACGTTGTTTATAGTTATAGCCAGTAGTGTTCTATAGTCGTTGATAAGATAGTTTCTTTATATAAAATACAAGTTTCTAAAGGGTTTGTTTATGTTCATAAAGTATATATACGCTATGGGAAGTTGACAGATTGGGCAGTCTGTCACACACACACATCCTTCCTTAGGACACTACGAGCCGAGCCGTCCATGCGTCAACCACGCCAGCACTCCAATAATATAATAAGTAAATGTATGTTCCGGTAAATCTGTACCTGAATAATAAATATAGAACACATACATCCATACCTATAAACGAAAACATAAAGTCGAGTTTTCAAAACAGTTAAAAGGTTACACCAGTAACTTTGGCTGACCTACATGTCATTCCGGATTATATTTCGGAATTATTAAGACACAAGCAGCAATTTTCATAAGGCAGCATCGCTTAGAAACAAAATGTCGGACACGTCTATACTAACAAGAATCGCGTAGATGAAAATACAACAATAATAAAACGGTCCGTGCCGGAAGATCACACAGCACGCACCGTAACGATTCAATAAATCCTTTTCATATATCGCATGCGCGTGCGCATGTTCGTCTAATTAACTGAAAAACGCGTCACGGCAGCGACTCCCGCGTTTTTTGCGCGCGCGTCCGGAAACGCAAGCGCTCGTGCCGTTTTTTTTTTAAATAATGCATTAATTTTTAATGCAATTGAGATCAACGCCCCGTGTTTATAATCTGTGAACGATGTTCGTTTTCTATTTAATTTCTTTTAATGGGGTTAGAATGGAAAATCGTTTTGGTTTTCTTTGTATGGAATTTATGTTCAGGTTTTCTTTTTTCTTTTTTTTAAACAGCGATCCGCTACAGCTTCGCATGGATTAAACAAAAGTAAATAAAAGGTACGTACGTTACGTAAAGGTACGTACGTATATATACTTGAAATATAGCCTGTGGTAATTACAAATAACAGCATTCTGATGACGAAAGGTTTTTTGGAATCAGTCCAGTAGTTTATGAAGTTATTTGTTATATACATACATGCACACAAATTTTTCCTCTGAAAGATCGTTAAGTATATTTTATTACTGCCACACACGTTCAAAGACACTTACACTATAATTGAAAAACAAAGCACTTGTCTATGCTCTAACAATAATACTTCACATAAACGACTCAAACGAGTGTCGTTTGAAATTGGGCAAAACATAAAACAGTCGGGACCTTAGCGTAGGTCGTGTCCCTTAGGCCAAGGACCTTTGACTGAAGGTCAGTCGCTCGGCATAATTCAGTTATATCGGGTCATCCGCAAGGAGAGTCGTCGCCCCGAAATGTGAAGGTGTCCCGACCTATATTATGTCTAGTTGTACAACGATAATTGTCTATGACTATTTTTATCTGAGTTTTTAATAATCTGTGTTATAAGTGATTTGATTTTATTATTTACTATATAATACAATTATAAACGCGTATGGATATTTACATTTTATCTCTATACGTTAAGCTCAGATACTAAACAGATTTTCATGAAAGTTTACAGTAATATGACTTCCTAAAAACTACCTAAAAACTCCCGATATACTACTTATTTATAAATGTATGGTATTATAGGACCACGTTTATAACTTAACAATCTTTAAAAAGTTTAAAAATTTCTTATAATTGTAAACGACATCGCTGCTGGAAGATAATAATTAAACATAATGATATAGGTACGTATTTTGATTTATTCTTTAGTACTCGTAAGAAAAATAAAACTGTTTAAGATGTATGTACGATTGTACGTGTAGAATTTTTACAAAACTTTTTGTTTTGATAAGAACTTACCAAATAACATTATTTTGTAACGTGTGTCAGACAAAATTTTAATCTATTCATCTCAAAATATAAAAACAAAAAACTATACAAAACATCATATAAATCGAAAATACAAGTCTGTAATTAATATGTATACCTATTAATAACGATTTATATCGCTAATTTTCGCTATTACATATCGCTACGATTTAAAGATATTCGCTTTTCGTTATCCTAAATGAAAAGGACATTGGAAAGTTATGAGAATAAATAAATAGAATACTTAGAAAATTATATATCTACCCATAAGTATTGATATTCATTTCCGAACAAGAAAATATTAAATAAAATACCGACGCTACGGGCCACAACTAGTATCTATAGAAGTAACGGCACGATTTTCCACAGTTCATAAAGCAATTTTAATTAAAAATAAACCAAGAAAGCTAAATGAATTTTCATTAGAACAATATCTCTCTTTGCAAGAAGTAATGAGTGTAAACGTAATAACTCCTACAGTAGTTTTATAATTACTCTTTTTCTAATTATAATTTGTTTCTTTTATTTCCTGTATTTTTAGTTTATTTTAGATTGTATTAATTTGTTATTTATTATTTTGTACTAATATATGAAAGAAATTGTAAAAATAAAACACTCTGTGTAACCATTTTATACGAATAGTTTTGTATTTATTAAGTTTTAGTTTTTATTTAGTCTTATGTGAATTTTAAGGTAGGTACATAGTTATATTTAATGGAGCTTGCAAGTAATCATAGCAAGTCTTGGTCTTTACATTTAATGTTAAAGAAAAAATATTTATTATAAAAAATAACTTTATATACCGACTATCCGCAAAATAGTTGAAAATTTAATGGCTTTTATTTTTAATTTGCTTTGGGACCCTTTTTTAAAGAAAAGCTACACCTTAGATCATCACGTATGTGCTAAAGATCTCTACCAAAATTGTTCCATCCGTTACATTTCAATTTATTGATTAACAAACACACACAAACATATTCATTTAGTAAAAGAATTTTCTTGTGACATTACAAACTGACACATTTTTTCTAAGCTCCTAAGAATGCAATTCTGTTTCAAGAACGGATCTAAGACATCCTTTGTGACCCATCATAAAATATCATCTGTATAACATAAATGATTAGCACAATAATGATAAACGAGGTTCCGCCCGGGACTCCGTCTGCGTAGGTTTTGATCAGTCTAACAATGAGTAGAATATGTTGAATTGTTGAATTACTAATAATAAAAACCAAGATGTTGAAACACTCATGTTCTTAGAGGAGTGCAGAAAGCCAACATTTTTTTTAATCTCTTGAGTTTTTCATAAAGTTTACATGTCTTCCCAAACTTTGGAACCAAACATAATTGTATAAAAATTAATAAGAATATTGATAATAAATATATAAAAATCTACACCAATTGTTTATCAAATGCCCCTATTTTGTATATTATTGATTTTATAATAATTGTACATTACCGATGTATGTAGGTACCTAAACAAAAATGATGATGATATTTGATTTTCTTTTTGTTTAAAATTTTTCGTAATGTAAATGTAAAAAAAGACAGTTTGAATTTAAAGATGAAATCGGAAAAAACTAAATAACCCCCTCTTTTTATTAGACTTTTGTATGGACTTAAGATTAGGATGATCGGCTTTACATATCAAATAATTTTTTAGTATATTCTAATAATTATATATTTTAATTATTATGTAATTATATAGGTATAGTTACATAATAGTAAAATTATAGCTAAGGTGACCAAATTTTAATATTGGCCGATACGGGACATCAGGATATTGTATTTAAACTGGTACTATGGCTATAGCAACAGAAACTGTTTAATATATTATACATTTTACATCTCTTTCCCTTTGTATATACATATTTAGTTCCTTAAGCGGCTCAGAAAGGATGAAACAATGTCGCATTTCGTAGCAATAATCGGCTTTTGTGGCGCAGTTGGCGATGGACGTACCTATATCAAATATGAGGCTTGAAGTACAGAAACAAATCATAGTAGCGACAGACCACAATCGGCAATCGACTGACTTCCTAAAGCAGCTGGACACCGAACAAACGTGTAAAAGCTAAGACTGTTCCGTCAAAATAGAAAACATCTGTGATCACATTAAATTTATTAGCACTAGGTCGTACGCGATGTTTGAAAAACTCTCTTATACATTATACATACATATACATAACTATCTCTTTACCTTGTATATTGTGTGTCGTTCAATGTCATTGGCAGGACATTTCCAAAAGTCGAGACTATTTAAGACAGTAGTATGCTAGACAAACTTCTTAATAGCGGGACTGTCCCTTCAAAATCGATAAATCTGGTCACATGAATCATAAGCACTAGGCTAGGTCCATAATTCATCTATGCGGCTATACTTGACCAGTCTATCGCGACGCACGCGATGTTTTTCATCTGCTAATCGAAGCGAGCGACGGCGAAGAAAAACTATAAATGATTATACCAGCCAACGGTACTCGGCAAAAACTTGCATCTCGTGTAGGGGATGTTTTTGTGGTTATATTATATGCATCGCATATCATGAAGCATATGGCGGTTTTAATTAAATATTTTTTTTTTTAATTTTGAGACACAATAAAATTTAAACTGAAATCGTTAAATGGTTAAGATATAATGGTTGACGCATTGGTTTGTGGACAAGTTAACTTTTGGAATTCTCTTAAGAAGTTATTCGATAAGTTTAATTATTTCAATACATGCTTTTTCAACTGACTCCAAAAAAGGAGCAAGTTGTCAATTGGACTATATGTTGTTTTTTTATGTTGCCTTACCTTCGCCAGTTGTAACACGATTTGAATGAATCTCGTTTTGTTCGACAAATTTCGCCGGTTCGATCCCCATGAACAATATCATTTTGAGCTATATACATATAGATGTTTGCCGTGGTCAGGCAGTGTTCGTGTTTTCGTTATGTTTCCTGTTTCCAAATCTCAGATCGGATGTAAAATAATGGGATCCTGAGTCTAGTCCCTAGCGTTTCCAGACACATGGTTCATCGTCTAGGCCTATTTCAGAACCAAAAACTAAGTCCAACCTTCAATTCAATTTTGGTTTAATGGCTTTTAGTTGTGCCGTTAGAGCACATATTATTTCGCCAATGTCACGTGGGGTTGAGAAAACACAAAGAAGATTGTACGGTGCGGTCGAATCGCGTCAGCAAAATCCAACCTTATCATCTCACCTATAATAATACTTGCTACTCTCAATAGAAAAAAATATATGCACGAGGATTGCAAATCGTATTGTTTCTGTGTATTCATAAATATTTGGCAAGATTCGGACCAATTTGCAGACCTTGACAAAAACCTGGGAAAATGCTAGGAAGAACACGAATCGTGATTTTTTTACTATCATTACTAAAATTTTACGATTCTTCTAACACTTTTTTTTAAATCTATAAACTCGGCCTCATCCATATGAATATTTTTTTATTCATAAAATTAGGCTAAGGCCGTGTCTAATGTGCCTAAAACTAAGCTATTATTTTTTATAGGGTTATATCTATAATATTTTATACTTGTTGATTCTCACGACTTTCTGCTTTGTTTGATTATAATAATTAATTAAATGACAACAGTTCCACGCTATGACAATATCTTCTACTGATTGTTTGGCTGATGCTATTGCTGCGCTTAATACGGACCTATCACAGATATCTCTCTGTGGTCTGCTCGCTATGGCATCTCAGTGAATCCGGCAAAGTGTCAGGCGATAATCATTGGAAGTCGTAAACAGCACGCAAAAATTGACACATCTAATAATAACTTATTCTACAATAATTGCCCAATCCCTTTCTCAAATTCCGTTAAAGATCTTGGTGTCACCTTGGATAAATATTTAAGTTGGTCTGACCAGGTGGGGGAGGTGTCGCGAAAGTTTTATTGTACATTACATAGTATGATGCGATCAAAACATATGTTACCAACTAAAACGAAAATTCAACTTGTCAATACATTATTACTGCCAATAATTGACTATGGTGACATATGCTATCTGGACGCAAATGAAGAACTAGTAAATAAACTTGAGCGACTCCTTAACACTGCCATTCGGTTTGTTTTTAATTTGCGGAAGTACGATCACGTATCTTCCTACCGTTCGCAATTAAATTGGCTCCCGTTACGTGATCGTAGGTCATGTAGAATTCTTTGCACGTTATACTCAATTTTAAATGACCCGAATTATCCTGAGTATTTACTATCAAAATTCGTGCTAAGAGCTGACGCTCATGATAGATCGCTTCGCTCCACGAACAACCTTTTGCTGTCATTTCCTCTTCACCATACAGGTTTTATGGCTAAATCGTTCACTGTGTCTGCCATTCGTTTATGGAACAGCTTACCAGAAAAAATTAGAAAAGCTCCTTCGCGAAACACTTTTAAAATTGCTTTAAAAAGTTATTACTTAAATCAAAGCAAAAATGGTTGATTTGGAATTTTCATTATATAAACATATTAAGTTGTATTATATTATATTATTTGATATTATGTTATATTACATTGTATTATACTATACTATACTATACTAT
>DVXP01003435.1:0-11320 GCA_018235645.1 Junonia grisea
AAAAGAATTTACTTGGCCATAAAAATATTTGTAAGGGACAATAAATATTTAAATATGAACAATCTAAAAAGAGGCAACTCGTCACTCATCAATTGGTACCAAGAGGAGCTTGTAATTAAGTTTAAGTTGGTGCTACGAAGAAATAGTGGCCCCCACTGGAAAAAAATCAGAGTTGTAAAACAAAACTCCACAAAGACGATATGAAGTTGGGATAAAATGCAATCGCAGTTAGAAATCTTTTGATTTTTTTGTTTGTTGAATCGGCTTTCACGCCGTAAGTACTATCGGTATGATCTAAGATCTGGGATTAGCGGAGCAACGCATGGGAGGGGCAGCGGACGTGCTGCGAAAGCGACCCCGCAGTATTTTCGTTTTCCGTGCTGATGGCGGCCATCGCAGGGGGTTTTAGTGATTATAATCTCACCTAACCCGATCTCCTCTCCAGGAGTCGGGTATCTATGAAGATTTACCCTACGTTAACAAAAAAAAGTACTAAAGCGATTCAGTGCTGTAAATTGGTGCGAAGTGTGCCCAGACCCAGGGTGTAGGCTCTGGAGAAGCGTATTAATTATGGGCAACAATGTTATGGAACATCATAACAATCATTAAGTTTTGGGGCGAAACCGGAGGTGGTTGCACCGGGCATAAGCAACGACTCCAAAAACAAATAACTGCGGTTAACAAAAAATGGTCCTTCCCAAGAAACTTGCAGGCAAAAAATCCTATAGAAATAGATTAGGAGTGAAATTGTATGAACTCATATAGGGAAAATGCTATTTACGGCACTAAGCCGATTGGCGTGAAAGATAGAGGCTCAGATTATATGATAGGATATTCTTATCATGGAATAATGAATACTTTCCGACAGATAACAGTTTTTTTTTCAACCTACGGCGATACATAAACGAAATCTACGTGGGTGGAACTGCTGATGAAAGCTATTACCTTAAATTGTAAATGGAAGTAATTCTGCTTGTCTTTTTCTTTGTTTTTTTTTTTATGTTTACATTTCTAAATCTCTGGAGCCATTGGTATATTAGTAAAATTCAGGTATGGAAATGTAGATTAGACAATGGAAAACACCGGAATCTGAAATTAAATGTTAAACTGAAAGTAGGGGATGAAATGTGGAATAAAAAATCCTTTGGCAGTCGAAGTATTAAGTCAACTAGCAACATTTTTTTTTCATTATCAATAACGAAATAAAAATGTAAACACTTAGGTACACATAATTTTGTTCATCTAAACGCGACTTTCAATTAAATTTGCTCGAAACTCGAAAGTAACTAACTAGTCCGATTTAATTCGATCTAATAAGAAACTTTGTAACCTTTTGTACTTTGTATTTACAGTAGCGAAAATAAAGTTGGTCTAATACTAAAGATTGAAAGCCACATAGCCTTTTGAAGGCAGATAATGAAATTAGTCTTACTTTATTAAATTTCTGTTACTATAATAGCACGAAAAGAAAATTGTTACTGTACATATTTAATTGATTTAATTTTTTAAGATAAGAAAACAAACTTGATTTGACTGATCTTTTTTTATGGCAAACGAGCTGACAGATCACCTGATGGAAAGTGAACGACGGACATTTGCAACACCAGAGGTGCTACAAAATTAGGCCGGCCTTTTAGGGGGAATGGATGGGGAAGGGGTGGGGAACACGACGCAAGCGTCATTTTATGCCGGTTTTCTGTGAGGCCATTGTATCAGTCCGGTCGAGCCGGCCCATTCGCGCAAATGCATAGCTCTCCCACGGTTAAATTGACAACAAACTGGCTTTAACAGTCTAAATGAGGTGGTTCCGCACACAAATATTATTATAACGTAGTCACCCATACAAAACAGATTATTTAAAACTCAACTCCCAAAGGTATGCAACAGAGGTTAAAAACTTGCGTGTGATTTTTCTACTTATAACTTAGTTTGCAAAGCCGCAACAAAAGCTATTATTATAATATATTACTCTACTCACACAAGTTAAATATCGTCTATTTCTATGCCCCTATTCCAGGTCACGTTGTATTTACCTTGATCTTTATGAAGGTTATTCAACGTCACGTTAACCTTAATGAGAACAAAGCAGATCGAATTACACAGTGTAAGTAACGGCTTATACTGTTTTACTCAAAAGTTACAAACCTAAATATCAATGTACGAATACTAATGTTCCATATTAATAGGTATAGGTAAGTGTTAGTAGATTTTTCAAAGAAATAAGTTCCACTGTCGCACGCTGATTTTTATGGTATACCGGAGGTTTTTCTTATTTTATTCGTCTTCATAACTACTTGATTAATTTATAAAATTTAAGTTGTACCTTCATTGCAATAACTTTACCTATCACTAGAAATAAATAGGTCCTCTTATATAAAAACAATATTCTCATGATCAAAGTCAACCTCAAAAAATTCAAAGAAACAGAACACAAAATTGAATGAAATAAACAAATGCTGAATAACAAAGCAATGAAATCGTACGAAATCTGTATTTAAGGCTTTTAATGAATAATAAGAATCAGGGGAAGAAGGCGAGGCTTCAATTACGTAACGCCTACACTAATGTCTAACTACATTTAGCATATTTGGCACTTTTTAGGTTAATCTTATACGTTTACCTGAATAACAGATACTATTAATTATGATGATATAATAATCTATATTAAAACTAATATAATACAAAATCTATATGCTTCCTTGAATCTTGGAAAAATTCAAAAGAAGGATGGAAGGATATTTAAATGTAATCTTTAGAGTACTTTCTCCTGTATTTAAAATGTCACGCAAGAGGGTCACAGTTATAAATAATATAACGAGTTGAATTGATAATAGAGGAAATTCTTTAATTAACCCTTTGCGCTCCGGCGTCGCCGCTACGGCGCCCAGCCGATTGCGAGTGTGTATTTAAATAGCATCGCTGTATCGTCCAAATAATTTGAAGTGTTAACTCTAGCAATGTTCCTATGACCCTATGATGTTTTGTAATTCGATCTTTATTTAAGATTTTTTATAAAATGTTGACTTAATTTGATCGAAATTATCTCAAAAAAGGTCTTGAGTGCAAAGGGTTAATTATAAAAATATGTACCTCTGTAGGCACATAATATGTATATGTATAGTGTAAACATGATACGCTAGTCAAAGATAATGGGACAAGGGTGTGTGCTCCAACCATGAAGTAGGTAGTTTGTAAATGATATAAATCTTAAGGAAAGGGTATATGTATCCTTCCTAGCGTAAAGCGTTAGATCCGGCGGCGCTCTGAAAGCGTTATGTGTGGACTTGATGCGAGTGAACTAGATGGATCTAAGGGAGATTTGAAAGCATTGTATATTATTTTATACGATATTTTTCAGTTTATTTATTTAAATGCACATTTATAAGTAATTTGCAGTGCCCATATATGTATATAGACTTTTCTTCTCTCAGGACAGGTTGCCTGGTAAAGATTGCTTATAGCCATAAGTGTTTGTGCACCTTTATTTTTCTATAATTATGTTTGTTGTTGTTGTTTTTTTTTCTACTTAATGTATGTGCGCAATAAAGTTTTTATCTATTTATCTGTATATATTATTTGTGTGTTTAATTGTATACAAAACTATAAGTAAATAAGAGTAAGAGACGTATTTATACATGCATTCTTTTATATTCACCAACATGTTATTTATTTTGTTACTACATAAGTTCCCTTATTATATTACCCAGTTCAAATCCGTTAGCAACCATAGTAGTCTTATATGTATATCATACATAGCGATGGTGTGGAATGTGAGTCAGATTAATTACACTCATAGGAGTCATAAAACAAGAACAAGTCAAATTTAACCGTACAAGGAATTATAAAAGCTTACAAGACTTTTGAGACAAAAACAATACTATTGCTAGTATAATACAATGCTATAGAGATTGTACTTAAATTACAAAACTAGATAGATGATTCCTTTCTTTTTTGCTCGAAAAGTAGGTATTTTATACAGAAAAGAACAAAGTTTTTGATTCAGATCTCTTCTTGTTAGTGAATGATACTCGGACCTAATTGTTAGGAACTATCGCAAGAGTAAGTTTATTCATTAATTGAAAAACAGCTTGTATATTCTGAACGCCGTCGAAGCAGAAATCAAACGAAAAGGTTAATCTCATCAAATCTCACGAGAGCCAAGTTTAATGTTGTATACTTTTTTTTTGTTGACGCAGGATAAATCTTCATAGATACCCGACTCCTGGGGGAGGTCAGTTTATGAATGATTATTATAAATGAGAGCCAAATTGAATATTGAATACTAGACCATTCCCAACATCACCGTCAAAAGTATTGAGATGTAACCGGTTGCCACGTTCTATGTTCTCTCGGGATGTCAAAATTTAACCGTACAAGGAATTATAAAAGCTTACAATACAAGACTTTTGATACAAAAAAAAATACTATTGCTAGCTTATTATACTATAGAAATTGCACTCAAATTAAAAAAACTAGATAGATGTTTGCTTTTTTTGCTTGAAAAGTAGGTACTTTATACAGAATAGAACAAAGTTTTTTGATTCAGATCTCTTCTTGTTAGTAGAGAGATACTCGGACCTTGTTAGGTACAAACTATTGCAAGAGTAAGTTTATTCACTAATTGAAAAACAGCTTCCATATTCTGAACGCCGTCGAAGCAGAAATCAAGCGAAAAGGTTAATCGCATTATCTCGCCTTAACATTAAACTTGTAAATGTCAGATGTGAATAAGATTAATGTAACGTAAATATCATTAATATGTATTTCGGTGATTTCAGAAACTTGAAATCTTTAATAATGATACTGCTTTATGGGTTATGTAAAGTGTTTTTTTTCTATTGTTCTTAGAAAAAGTTGGAAAAATTGTCTCCTAACATTTTTTGTATTCTCTTATTATTTTTTGCACTACAAGAGGGACTACAGAAGGGAGCTTCTTCTTCTTTTTGTTTATCGTCAAAATGTGTCATACTGTGATTGCGATAATTTTTAATACCTATGGGCTGCCGCTATTTTATTTTTCTTATTGACTGACGTCGGTTTGATAGAAGTTTGATTGTGTGTGGCAATGAATTAAAACATAATTATATAATGAATTATGAATTATAGAATAAAATTATAGAATGAGATAATTATGTTTTAATTCATGTTTATTCTTAGGTCTTTATTGCATTTAAAACCATGGGCGATGTATGGCAATAAACGAGTATATAGAGTATATATTTGTATGTATTCGGATTAAAAAATCCGCCGTATTATATTACGGTTAGCTGTTATCAAAAACAGGACCATTCATCATACGAAAAAGCTGTGATTGAATTATATTAACGTCAACGTAACAATATACGATTTCAAAATTAGATTTTTATACTGGGGGACGAAATTAAAATCATTTATATTGCATTGTCCGGTGTTGTTGACCGTCAGGATTAAGCAATAAAATGACCCGCTACGAATGTCATAAATAAAGTCAAATAAAGGGGAAATGGTTATATAAAAAAAAACTTATATTTTGTTGATAGTCAGTTTATATGTAGAAAATCCTTTGATGTGTCCTGAACGATTAAACGGATAAACATGCTAAATAGACGTAAATAGATAAACGTACAGCTTACACAGGTAATTGTAGAGAAATGAAATGGACAGGGTGTGTATTTTGAATGACGTAGGCAGCCGATAAGAAAAGATCTCTCGAAATTTTACTGCTAAGGCGATGAAAAAGGAGAAAATCTTGATATAGGGCAACGTGCTTTCTTAGTCCAATCTTCAAATTTTGCATGTGCATTCTTTAACATAATTGATGACATGTTTCGTATTTTACCCATAAAATAAATTCCCCGACGAATTTAAAATTGTCTAGAAAGTTATTTTGTTAGATATAATTATGATAGATAGATAACTTGCTTCGAAATTGGTATCAATACAGTTGAGTGCTTTTAATTCAAATAACATTTTATTCGACACATATTTGAAAACTCAATCCGATGTTATTTAAAAAAGGTCGAACTCGCATAAATGCTTGGCGCAATTCAAATACTCTTTAAAATCGTTTCAATAAAACATAAAAAAATGTATATTTTTTTTTATTTATTTTACCTTTAAAAATAAAAATTGCAATAAATATTATATACCTACCTATTCAAATATTTAAACATCACAATTTTCACATAATTTCTATTAAAAATAACTAAAAACTTTTTTCTACATGAACAATAACCTTGAGCAAATCTTAGCTTGTTTTGTAGCTTATAACATATATTCATGTAATTTCTTAAATTTGGTATGTAAGGTCATACTTGCTTAGAATTTCAATAATATTTTCATAAAACAACCACAACAATAGATTTTAGAAAATAACTGTCCGTTATATTTGAGTGCTGGTAAGCCGTGCATATTTTTATTGTATTTTCAGAAATAAAAGTAAGAAATAAATTGCATTTTCCTGAAAATATATACACACAATTAAATAAACAGCTGTTTTCTATAAGGGTTCGTTCAAGTATTACGTAACGCAGTTTGGGGGGAGGGGAGGGTCTTGGAAAACGTTACGGTGCGTTATGGGGCCGGGAGGGGGTATAACAACAACGCGTTACATAACGACATAATTGTGATTTTTAGATGCAATGGACTCGCAAATTATTTTAGTGATCATTTTCACCTCAAAATTTTGGTAAAATGTTACGTAACGTCTGGGGGAGGGGTACAGAACAACGTTACAGTGCGCGTTACATGTAAGGGGGGGGGGTCTAAAATCATCAAAAATTGCGTTTATACTTGAACGACCCTTAACTATAGTTTTGTATCCTCTATCTACAATACTAATGAAAATTAAAAACAGGAAAATGTCACGACGAAAATGCGGATTGACATAAAAGCTCTCCTAATCCTAACATTTGAAGTCAAAACTTAAATAATAAATGGTTCGTAAGAAGGGAACCTCGCACAATGGCAAACTTTGCAATTTCAATGTGGAAAGTTTTAAGCCGTAATAAGATCCCTTATTGCCTGTCAATGTGTTTCAAAGCGTTGTGATTTCTTAAAATTGCCAAGAATTAAACAAGTTCCCTTAATGGTTTCTGTTCTTGTTTTAAAAGTTTTCCACGACCATCGTCTGTCCTATTTATAAAGATTAAGAAGGATTATGTATTCCTTGAAATTATTATTGACATTAAGTTTCATTATAAGGTGGCATCTATCAGACCTTGCACTATATCCGCCTCCGCCTGATCAATTATTATTTTCGATGATGATGATTTTCGTATCAAAAACATACAGTATTAATTATTTACGGTGTGAGTTTTAGATGGAAAAGTATACCAATACCAGTATACATACATAGGTATAAAATCTAGTTATGTGAAAACGTTGAAAATGTGCTGGCAGGTCAAATCCTGCAAGGTATTACACTCAAGTGTCATAGGGCATACGAATTTGCTACGAATAACGATTAAAAACCCGAATCGCAATACCGCTTCATGGCGATATTCCCGTGAATATCGAAAAGGTCGCGATAATCGCATATACGTATCGCCTTTCCCGGCTTTAAGCCTTAGGTGCTATCACGCTAAACAATTACTATCATTTTTAGTACTATGAAAGACACTTTAGAATGGAAAAACAACAACAACATATATATAATCCAAATCTCACAATAACACCTGGTTATGTCTTCCATCTTAACACCAACCGTCAGTAAGCAATAACGTATTAAAAATAGTCCCATACATTTTTGACAATGAGGTCAACTCACTAAAGTATCCTGGGACGCAATAGCGATGATTTAGCACGATTAGGCCTCAGCTTTTGTTGTGACGATGAAAATATCGTATCATAAACATTACTCACGACACGATATCGTAACAAATAATAGCACTGGAAGCCATATTCATCTGAATAAATCTTGAAGGATATTTCGCGGTTCCGTCGCAAACACGACCGCCCACAGAGATCAATAGGAAATTCATCCACAATACATATAAATTATTCATAATATCGGACAATGCCAGATTGATTTCGAGCCGTGTCATTATGAAATCATAAAATATTTATACAGTAATAAAGTACAGGTAAAACTGTTATAGTAAGAACGTGTTTATTTGATTGGTCGATGATAAATTAAAATTTATTCTTCATGAAGCAATGAATGTTTTTTTTTACTAAATGACATGTGGTATTAATAATACATATTATCTTGTATTATTAGTAATGTACAGGAATTTCTTTATGTTTTAATGAAATAAAATCCGCAACAAAAGGACGGATACAAAGCAAAATTATTTGCAAAATAAAACCGAAGGCCAAAACGTTAAAACGAAAACATAATTCAATTAAAACTTACTTGTCACATAACAAATATTACAGAGATTCCAAGTAAACTCATTAAACTTGTTTATATACGTTTGAAACAACACGCAGTTAATATCTTATAGGAAAACTCACCGGTGTTATGACTCCATTAATACGTTTTCACGTACGGCTTATCACTTCAATAACATCCATTTCACAATCAACCATGACAGAGCATGATTAGGTACACAGTGATTAAAATAAAAAGGATGAACATTTTTAGTCTCACGGAACACAAGTGCGAGTTCGAAGCACACAGGGTGAGGACGTGTGTCGTGATCGGCTGACGGCACTACACTGAAGGGATGCTGTTGGTTGCCACGATACACCCGTATTTCACCCCCGTAGATCGCCGCGCCCTAGACGAGACCCACCTATAGATACTGCCATACATCCTTCGTTATTTCCTTATATCGTTTTGGTGTATGACATAGTTTTCAGTTAGACGTAAATTAGTTTGTGATAGTATTTTTTCGAAATGAAAATGTAGGAAAATTGTTTTTCGTTTTGTATTTTAGAAAGTCACGATTTTTTATTTGTTTCAAAGCTGTTTTTTCTAATGTTACTGCTAAAATGTATGCTCATTTAAAGAAAAAAAAACATAAAAACGTGTTTTCATTTTGTTTGTTAAAAGCAGCAGGATAATAAATAATAATTGTCGCTTCATATTTTGTTGTATTTCTGTTATAACTAGAACCATTACATTTATTGCCACTTTATTATGCCACATTAAACTCTTAAAATTACAGTAAGATACACGAAAGAAAGATTGTTTGAACATCAAAAAATAATATCAGTGCAAATACTTTTATGTGATGGAGCCTAACTAAGCCTAACTCTTTTTTCCTGTCCTCCTTATACATTCCTAATTTTCTGTTTTTGGATTGGTAAAGCAAGTGCCTGAGGTCAAAAAAGCTGATTGTGTGTCGTGTAATAAAGTAAAAATTTCTGAAGTCTTAAGAAGTTTATTGATTTTTTACTTAAATTAGTTTAGTTGTAATAGATTTTTAATATATTTATTTCTTACCTATCAAAAATGAACATAATAATTTGTAATATGAACAAAACAAGTTAATAAGCATAGACAACATTATCAAGATATCAATATGTAAC
This sequence comes from Junonia grisea, assembly GCA_018235645.1. Lineage (NCBI taxonomy): Eukaryota > Metazoa > Arthropoda > Insecta > Lepidoptera > Nymphalidae > Junonia > Junonia grisea. Next base: position 9,457 of record DVXP01003435.1, read on the forward strand.
AAATAAAAAAAAAAACAAACATATTCATACTGATTTTAATAATTATTAAAAGACGTCTATATATTTATACCCGAAACCGATGTAAACGCGTGCAACACCGCGGGCATCTGCTAGTTTTAAATATGTATGCCAGACAATATTAAAAAGCGTTCTCTAACTCGACCTAAAGCAATATTACTTCATTCAAATAGGTACATTCATAGTTCAAAATCCATAATTTAATAACACGATGAAATACCAATACAAAGTTTTCGATCTTAAAAATAAAGTGCGTACATATCTTAATATTAGAAAGTAATGCTATCATTCTTCGACACGTAGTTCATATATTTCTCAATTTTTAAGATATATCAGAGAAAAGTCTTAGGTATAAACCGTTATAGCTATAACTCTACATTCGTTCGGCGATTAAGTATTCATAGCCATAAGTTTTGGAACATCGTCCATTATTACTTCGTTCCAAGGACATTGCGTACAACTTGAAACAATAGACGTCATTCACTATTGTTACGTTTATCTTGTCTATATTTTGTCCTTCTGTCACTATTGTAATGCCCTGAAATAGTTCTATTTCAAATTAGGTTATATCTAATTCGGTAGTTTATTTTTGTTGAAACTATTCGCTTTCAGCTTAAATGTCTATTTAATTAATACCTAGCTCGGGAAATTGAGTGCATTGAAAACTAATTCAGAATGCAATTTCAATTTTCGAATACCAAATTCATTTATACTGAATCTAATGACATGCTTTTTGCGTAGTTAATAATACATAGGCATTGGATGAGAGGTTTTCCGCGTTGTGTAAACAATCAACATCTAATAAAAAACAAGAGAAATGTCAAGTATTATTATACCGAAACACAAACGAAATAAATTTGTTGTGACAAATTATGTTTAGACGAACGTTTTGTGCGTAAAAATCTCGACTGCGTTATTTACAAACATTTATGACAAAGATATTTTTAAGAATAAAATTCATGAGACACAAGAACGCCTGTATTTGGCGTGGGGCCTTCGAAAATGAGATTTTGATTGATCACCGAGTATCGTTTTGATTCCGTGCCCATATTTGCGTAGGACTTGGACGGGGCCTTGTCACAAAAGTCACTTTATCAACCGCAATGGATTAACCAAGAATATCGATTCCTTTAAACAAAGCCTTAGAAATAAAACTTTGATCTCCCGAGTCGCGACCTTCGATGAAAAGAATGAGGATTTTAAATTACAAAGAGTAATTTTCTTTTTATACTCTTTTGGGTAGGCTATAATCAAAAGAAACCAAACCGCGTTTATAGACATTGTTGTACATGATAATTATATCTTAGAAATGAGATAAAGTATTTAAATTTAAAATGTATATAAAAATGAATTGCTGTTCGTTAGTCTCGCTAAAACTCGAGAACGGCTGAACGGATTTATATTATCTTGGTCTCGAAATGTTTGTGGAGGTCTAGGGAAGGTTTAAAAGGTAAGAAAAATTTGAATCATTGCCGAAAAACCTTCAAAACAGCCTTTTTCTATTTCACATACAAACGTGTTCTAAATTGAGGCAGTACAAAGTCTGCCAGGTCAGCTAGTCAAACAATAAACAATACTATTAATCATATTCTAATTCGGTTCTTCGCTTAGGCAAAGCTCTATTATAGGCCGACACCCTTGCTGACCCAATCCGCAGAAGACGACCGGGAGGAAGAAGACGATGCTACGCGCACCTACTCCCTCCGACATAGACTACCCCAAGTAAGAGAAAATACTCTCACTTGCCAGTAGGGTGGGAGAGTGTTTTTGGTGCCCGTAAGCACTCTCCGAAATAAGGAGGTCCGCAGAGGCGGGCTAACCGTTAGGGTGTCACAGTAGCATGCGC
>DVXP01003436.1:0-11319 GCA_018235645.1 Junonia grisea
AAGCTCCATACCTTCTCCCTAATAGGAGAAGAGGCCTATGCCCAGCAGTGGGATATGTACAGGCTGTGTTACGTAATCTGTGAAAAAAAATTGACAATTTAAAATCTTTCCAGCAGCCTAATTGAATAAAGTACTTTTTTTTTCTTTGTCGTGGGGATAGTTGAATAGTTATTACAAGAATTACGAGTAAGATTTTCTTGGGTTAGTTTTAATTGATTACTGGAAATTGTCGTTTTCTTTTTGTTACCAGATGACTTACCAAAAAATGATTATCAGATTTTTTAATAACAGGTTGGTTTTTATAATAAAACGAAATAATGATGCAGCTTTAAGCTTTCTTCAGCAAAACAAGCTACAAAATTCTTTGAGTATTTTTCCTGATTCCCCGTTGTTTTCCAGTTTTTACTGTAGTTCAGATTTTGCTATCATCAGTATACATATTTTGTGTGAATATAAAAATAAGACTTTCTTACTGGACTTTATTAGAAAATTGATGACAAATCTTCTTTTAATTTTGTAAAAATGAAAATAATATTTTTACGGACATACATTCTTCTGTAACATAAATTACAATCTTATAAATATAAAATGAGTAAATATTTTATAATAATTTATAATACCATTGTTCCATATTTTACTGACAAAAATACACTGAATTCACATCAATATCACCCATTATTTATTTTGATTCCCATTACACGTGTTCATGTTTGCGAACATTTATAAGAGAAATTAAATAAAACAATATGTTTCCTGGATCTTGTCCAAGTCGTGCTTTGGACCCACCTGACTGTAAGAAATCGGATTATAAGTTAAATTTCCTATATATTATTTTTCTTGGCGTTCGTGGTCGTATTTTGACTCATGTGTGAGATGAATTCTTTCTAGATGATTGTTTCCACAATTTGCAAGCAAAAGTTTTTACTCACATGTGGTTTGTATTTTTACTAGCTTCTTCTCTTGGCTTTGTCCAAGCCTGTGTTGATTGTATGTAATTCCCGTGGGTAATTTGATTTTTTGGGGATAAAATGTAGCATGTCCTAATCCAAAGTATAAGTTATCATTTCAACTTCATCATTTCACATCAACAATTTCAGCCAAATCACTTCAGACGTTATGCCGTGAAAGAGCAAATATCCAAACTTACAAACTTTCCTTTATAATATTAGTAAAAAGCAAGATATTGATAAAAGTACAATACTTGACTTGACATAATATATAAGAAATATTCTTTCAAATGTTTTTATGGGACCACGAGATGCTCTTACTGAAGAATTAATAAGAAGGATCGTTTATTCGTATGGAAACAGACCTACTGTTGAAATACGTATTCAACGTACTTTTTCAGTCGTAGGTACTATGAGTGACTTAAAGTACCTAATATATAAAGTAATATAAAAATTTCGTAAGTTAAAATGTTAAGATGTTAAGATATTAGTATAAACAGTATAAAACATGTCAAACTCATATTAACACAAACATAATTCTAGTGAACCTAGTTTTATATTATTTAAAATTCCCAAAAGCATTAATGCAAAAAGTTTTCAAAAATTCCAGTCGAAATTCCAATCGAATCGGGTTTTTCAATAAACAACAACAACAGATTCTTAGAATCCACCAACTAATTTCTCGTATTCAGAGTTATAAAAAAATTCTTTCGTGTCACAACTAGAAGTCTTAAAAACAAATATCGAATTGGTTTAGCGTAGTTAGGTACCGGCTAGTGCAATGTGGTGGCGTTTATTCCTAGGTCTGAGTCTTTGTTTGTCTCCCCACCGTGCCTCGGAGAGCAATTAAAGCTGTCGGTTGTTATCATAATCACCTGACAACGATCATCACCTACTCACAGGAGGTAAAATATTCTAGTCTAATGGTTATTGACTTGTCCTTGGGGTTGCAGAGGGCACACGGCAATCACTCCACGTAAAAATCAGTAACCTGTGCAATTCTAGGCTAGAATAAAGCAGAACCCTCGTAAAAGTCTGGGGAAAATACTAGGAAGATTGTAGAATCACTAACAAAATAGTATCTACTGCTTTACTGTATGTTGATTCTAGGCTAGAATAAAGAAGATGCTGTTAAAACTTACAGGAAAATGCTAAGAAGAGTCGCAATGTTTGTAACGGAATGTGGAAAGTGGCAATTCAAAGCATTTCCTGCAACATTCCACCTTGATATTCCACTATTTTCCTCCATAGTTTGTCAAACGTCTGGAGAGTGGGAATAGACCTTGCCCGAACAATGTATGCATAATTCACTTCTTTATAACTTTACGTGAATTCTCATGTTTACATTGAACGGGTGCCAATTCCCCTTAATACATTGTGAAAGTGTTACATTTAGGTTTTTTCCTTATCGCACCGAAAATTCAGGTCGGGCTTGTCGTATGACTCAAATATTTTTGGGTTACTCGTTACGTGTTTTCTGTCTCTGTTTTTTGTATGAAAAATACTAGTGCTGTCTCGTTTTAATTGGGTATAACAATGCGCAATTAAGAAGTAATTAGGTTCTTTACGTCGTTGGCGAATGAAATTCGAGTGGGTTTTTTTTCTGTTCGTGTTTCGTCAAGTTGTTAAAATTTCAACGGCAATTAACATTTTTTTCTTTTTTTGAGTGTCTGTTTTGCCTTCTTTAATATGTCTCAATGTGACGACTAATCCGCTTTTAGTTAACCTCTATTTAATACGGATTTAATTCTTAATTAATAAATATATTAAGAAATTACGCATTATAAATAAATGAGTTTGAGATAATAAGCGAAAAAATAATGCTGCTAGAAAAGCATTTAAGCGACTTATAAAAAGTATTTTATATTTGATATTATTCATAATTTTATGAGTGCATAAAATATAGCTACGACAAGCCGAAATAGGCACTTTTCGCACATACAGAATTAGCGCTCCATATTTATCATTATAGTATAGAAACATAGATATTACGAATAAAATAAAGATTCAAAAATGGTAATTTTGTAGTATATTAAATATTTTAATATATTTATATCTCTTGATGTATTCTGTGTATCGCTGTGTATTTTATCAATATGTTATTTTTCATTTTAATTTACATTGATAGCAACAAAGAGTATGGAGGTGTACAGAACCTCCAAACCCTTTTTGTTAAGTTGTTTCTTTTTTGGTTGTCTGGAAAAAATCGCTTCCATAGCGATAAGACCGCCTTTATACAATCTTTCTTCTACATGTACCTTATACTATTATCTGGCGTATAATAAAGAGCATTTGGTTGATTGATTAATTAATTATGTCCACAGAGCCCACAGGCAGCGTGTTCGGCGTGCCGTTATCCCAGTGCGTGGAGGCGGAGCGCGCGTTGCGGAGGCAGCATGGGGGCTCCAGGGCGTCACTGGCGTCGTTGACCGCGCTCGAGAAGGGGGATGATGTAAGATTTATCGTGATATATGTGGTATTTGTTTAAGAAATAGTTGTTTTCTAAAATTTCACCAGTGCATTAGGTTAAAATGTAGGTACTGGTAAAATGTAGGTGTAGGTAGGTAGGTGCTGTAATGTGTAAGGCTTTTCTTTTATGAGTCATAACAATGTGTTGGCTAGTTGAATTGCTAAGTAAATGAGGTCTCGAAAAATATTTTTAAGTTTTTCTGAAGTTTAACATTTCCGAATAAACAATATCTTCACTATATGTTTTGGATATAAATGCATGAATATTAGGTATATTCATATAGGTACATACTTATTAAAATAGACAAAGCCCTTGCAATTTTAAAAACACGTTGTTAACAAAATATAATTTTTACCTCATGGTGGTAACAGAAAATTTTATAATTTATTTTTAATTAAATTCTCAAGTAAAGTAATCGAACAATCTTCAAAATTTGATAAAATTTAAAATGAATTTTAAATCGAACAACATACATTCGAACTTCACAAGATATCACAAACTGAAAAAGCGATACCTCACCACAAACATTTGTATTTCCCAAAGATACCTGTCAAATTAAAATTACGAGAGAGATCCAGCCAAATGTCTAACGTTCCCAAAACCTTGTGCGTTTCGTCTCTCATCGAGTGGACTGAACGCCTAAACATGTAAACTACATAAATACCCAGAATAGTAACGTTATAGCCGAGCAAAAATAGAAATAGCACGGAGCTATCCTATTTTTATTGAATCTTATATCGGTCTAATGCGGTCAAGCAAACAATAAGACATGTAATCGCCGAGCGCAATCACAAACATATCAAATTCTACAGTTTCATAAATAAACAATTCTAGAAACTAGAGGATGAAACTTGTTTTACGTTAGTGGTGATGAGCACTGGATATGTTTTACAGTTTATGAGCAAATTGAAGATCATTAGGGTACGGATCATGTGAATTATATTAGCACAAAAGATAAGGTCCATAAATTAAGATTTAGCAGGTCTGTAGGTATGTTTGTCAGGAAAGATGAGATCATGCGATGTCAAAGAAGTGGTTCAACCATTAAAATCGTAATTAAATCGAGCATATTTATGATAATCTTGATAGCAGATATTACAATAAACCGGTGCACATAAATTATTGTAACGTCATAATGCCCAGTCTGGTGAGGTGCCACCTTAATCTGATCTTTGGAAACCGAGGATTATCTTGAAAGCGTTAAGTGGAAAAGGAAACGGGAGCTCATGAATGAGTGGTCGGGGAAACGATTTGGCATGCAGAATACGGAGTGCAGAAATAGTTCTCGATTGCACGCCAAGACACGTAAGAGGTTGGGTAGCACCTGGACCTATCCACCATTGGGACAAAAGCTACTAGAAATTTTCAACATTCTATTATAATTGGAATTTTTCCGTTGTACTAGTAAAAATTTTCGTAATAAATTCCTTAACTTGAAATAAATTCGTATATTAGCTTTTTTCATATATCGTAGCTGCAAATAACAACAAAATTGTAATATAAAATTATATTGAAGAGAAAAACATCCTCAATCACAGAGAAATAGTTTTCACTAATCACTAATTATTTACCAAAGAGACAAGTGAAAAAAGTTGAATGCAATCTTATGAAAATGAACATAAAAATTGCGCATTTACTCGCAAAATAGGTCCTCAAATTACCTCGTTCAGACACCAAAAATTTTATATAGACATATGCACATTTGCAAGGAAACCAAAATATGGAACGTATTCCATGGAACGATTAAATCCAGTTAAGAGCGAATAATGCAACTGGGAGGTCGTTAGAGGTTACGTCGTATTCCGATCCTACAGTTTCAGTGTAAATAAACAGTTGCAAATTGAATAATTCGCGTTCATTCGTCGCGGAATTTCTTGCAGTTCTGGCTCGATCCGACGAAACGCCCGTGAAACTGGCTCGTAAACATAAATGTCTCGCTTTGTTTTTAGTTTCATGTGCAATAAAAACAGTCGGTATTGAGGTAAACCTAGAAACTCCGGCGAGTTTGGCAGATGTTGGAAAATATTCAGCTTTCAATGTTCAATTATTAAAAGTTATTGGAAATCGTTTAAAGGCGAAATGATTAGCATTGTTTTTGCTACCTAACGTATAATTTTGTTTTTCAACCAAACCGAAACTCAAATTAAAACAAATGCTTTATTCAAATAGGCTGTCGGAGCACTTTTTGTCAATTTACATGTAATTTTTTAGTCTACCGTCAATTCTATAAGTAGACTCTAGCCGAGACGAACCTTCCCTAGAGTCAACGTATTTTGTTTCATTACCAACATTTGCTAATCCATCATTTACGGTTACTACTCCAATATCAACTTCACAATTTAGTCACAAATCAACTTGGTTCAATAATCCAGCATTGCTAGGGTGTTTAGAATTCCTATCAGCTTGCAGACGATATCTCAGACACTCGTAGGCGTGGATTCCAACCGTTTAGTATGACAGTCGATTCGCTTTTCTCGATACATCAAAGTAATGACAGCGCGCAATCGTTTTGATTTATGTGTGGAATTTGTAGTAGCGTAGCTTTTAGGTAGGTACCTACTGAAAGATGTGTGGTTTAATGGCGTAACTATTATCGTGGTATGTGATTGCTTTATAGAAGTGAATTTTTTTATTGTTTTTGGTAATTTTGAATTTAGTGTAATTTGTGATAGAGTTTGTTTTGTTAGATCTTGAGTTTCAAGGGATTGTCGTTTGTAATTTGTAAATAAATTATTAAGTAGCTAGATTCAAGAAGCTGGTTAAGTTGTAGTCAAAAATTAATAAAATACAAAATTTTAACTGTATCATAACTATCAAAACACTTGCAAAACATTCCGTGTTTTCAACTTGATTAAACTTTAAGTATCTAATAAACATAAGTTTTAAGCAACCAGCCAGCATTGCGACTCCAGAATCAAAATAAATAAAACCGTAATAAAAACGCTAATAATTTAAAGATTCGTTATAAAAGAATCGTATGTTAAAACATCTGTTAAGCTGAAACAATAGCCAGAACTGTCCCAATAGGTCAAATTTGACGTAGTATGGCGTCATTATGACGTCACACATATCTGGTTACCTGAGCGGCCTTACAGCGGCTGTTTTCATTAAGGCCACGATAATTTTATCGTATGACGCGACTCTCGCCCATCCCGATATCTACTGACTGAAATAGACGAACAATTTCGGCAGCCTATATCCGTGTTCTGAACCTTCTGGCGTCCATGAACTCCTGGTACTAATGATAACTAAATAGCTATGTTAGCTTTTCTTTATACTAACAACTGTTACTTGATTGAATTAGTAATTGTTTGAAATTAATAATATAAGGTTATAGGTATGACCGCAGTAATAGATTTGAACCGTTTATGTTACAAAGTTTACCAATAGTTTCCATAAGGCAACAGTAATGGCTTCCTAATATAGAGTTCCATCCAGAAAATTAAAAAAAAAAACAGCTGAACAAGAAAATAAATTACATTAAACAGAACTTTATGGTTAATACTAAAAATCAGCAGCAAAGACAAAATCAGTGCCAATACGTTTATAGAATTATGATCTCTGTGATTAACGTGCTAAGTGCTGCAGATGTGGATACAGTCACTTTCGCTCTGGCGGGAAAGATTTATAAGTAATAAAATTTCACACTTGTTTACCTACAAATCAGAATAAGTGGTTCGTTGATGGTTTGAAGTATTACTCATTTCGACTATAAAATTCTGTTTCCAATTTAAAACGTGATCATTTTTCAATTAGTTGACGATTATATTTCAGAATTTTAGGATTTCTGCACGGACCTTTTTTTGATAGTACAAACATTATCTCAAAAATCCTCAAATGTCATCGTTTCAACACCGTATCTAAGGTCAAGGATTATATTTATCTGGCTATAGAGAATACTTCTTTTCATCTATCTACCTCTACCCTCTATCATATTTTCATCAACAAGATAGAGATATATAGAATAAAATTCTCTACAAATGATGTCTGTTCTAAGTTCTAATCCTGTATATTTGGAAATCCTGCATACGAGCACATCATTACGAGAAAATACTGGAATAAGCTGCTACATGTTTTTCCAGTGGCAAGATTTTTCAAATTTCAAAAACATTTTTAAATTAAAAAAATATTTAAATTGCTCTTTTATCGTTTTCAGAGTGAATCCTGCGATTCTGGAGAATGGGGATGGTCGGGGATAGAAGAAAGCGGTGGTGGACCCAAAGTGCCAGCCCTGGTGTCAGCTTGCCTGGCTCACCTGCGGAGACACGGTCTTCGCACCCTTGGTCTCTTCCGAGTGTCCGCCTCTAAGAAGAGGGTTAGACAGGTGTGTATTCGTTGGTATTAGCTTATTTTAGAACTCAAAATAGGTGATAGTCACGAGACTTAGGCAATGGAACATTGTTGAACGTCTAAGATATCTTACTGTTACTGAACTGTATGAGATATTAGTGGCTACACATGATTTTGATTTAGTAGATGATCGTTTAACAGAATTCAAAAAACCATTTCTACCTAGATATAGAAGTGAATAAGAAAACGTGTGCGAAGTAAAAATAAACGTTCCTGACCGAAAGACTATAAGCGGTGGTATTATGAGATATGTTCAAATATAATCCGAGCAAAATGCGTAAAGCGAAGTTTTGAATTTCGTAACAAAGTAAACTTGATATAGCAAACAATCGTTACATATGGTTGCTATGACAGAAAATAAAGCAGTAAATCTAGCCAAGGCGTGTTTACGAATCGTATTCATACACGCGCAGTGAGAATAAAACATTGACCAACGAAATTAGATGTTTTCCATCGTATTGGCCGTTGCAATCGATTCGCGTCGTTGACCCAGATTGGCGGGGATTTATTACAAACTTTGCTGTAGTAGGTACTCCGGAGATGCAATAAATGAGATAGGCTATCGGATTATCCGGAACACACACAGCTGGCTATATTTACATTGATGAATGAATATTACTCTCAAATTGTGTACGTGAATACAGGTTGCGTATTTTAGAAATAGGAACATGACGTTTTCTGATAACTTGTCGCTTTTCCAGGAAGGTATGTAATTTGTTGTTTTGAGTTATGACATTTTCCTCAACTCGTTGCCATCTTCTTAATGGTTCGTTGACTAAACTGTTTATCAAAGCTTTCCTTGCCTACAATTATATGAATAAAGAACTATTAACTTAGCGTCTATTACGCCCATCATACTTAATTGACCATCGTGACAAGGTGTTGTAATAAAAAATACTATTGGGTACATTTGACCAAAAAAGGCCTGTTCCGGAGAAAAATAACTAATGCATAAGTGTATCTTCAAACGATCATTCGGCATTAGCATTTGATGTTAGCAAAATGACGACTAAAAGCAAAAGACAAGCATTATTACCAAAAATGATAATATCCACTATTAGGTCTATCCTTGAATCTCTTATTATTACAATTTCAGCTTCGTGAAGAGTGGGAGCGTGGTCAGGAGACGGCGCTCGACTCGGCGGTGTGTCCGCACGACGTGGCGACACTCCTTAAAGAATTCCTACGGGATCTCCCCGACCCTTTGCTATGCAGAGACCTTTACCCTGCATTTTTGCAAACACAGAGTAAGTTCAGGACATTAAAGTTTCATATCGATCTTATCGATTAATATAAGAGTCTTTGTTTGTAATAAACCTTATTTTAATACGGTAATTAAAAATAATACAGTAGAGAGTTGAAGATTCTAGAGAAAGCCTCAGTATATGTAGTAAATTAATTAAAAGTCAAAACCAAAATAATTGCTCTGTTACTGTACATACTCCACTACTAAGCCGTCTTATTTAGTAAGGATAGAATAAGAGCTTCATTCTCCCACTACAGATTGTTAGAGACAGAAGAGTTTCACACTTAATTCTACTAGGTACTCCTTATATCCACACTAATTGTTGCTAACACATCTTAAAACACTCACTTATAACACTCATTGGAACTTTCCAGAAATCCGCAACCGTCGTCTCCAATGGGAGGCTCTCCGGTTGATAGTGCAACTGCTGCCAGCAGCCCATCGAGACACCCTCAACGCTCTGCTCTCCTTCCTGTCACAACTCGCTGGACACGCGGAGGACGATCAGCAGCCAGGGAACAAGATGGACGCAGCCAACCTCGCTACCATATTCGCCCCCAATATCCTACATAGGAACAAGCCTAATGAAACTGCCAGGTATGTTGGTTAAACCGGAACCAGTAAAACTGTTAGTGTCCCCACTAGTGTTTGGTCTTAGTATAAAACTAATGGGACACGCGGAGGATGACCAGCAGCCAAGAAACAAGATGGACGCAGCAAACCTCGCTACTATATTCGCTCCTAATATCCTACATAGGAACAAGCCTAATGAAACTGCCAGGTATGTTGGTTAAAACAGAACCAATAAAACTGTTAGTGGGGATTTGGTCTTACAATTAGAAAGAATACCAGCGGAATACATGGAGGACGAGCAGCAGCTAAGGAACAAGATGGATGCCGCTAACTTCGCTACTATATTCGCTCCTAATATCTTACATAGGAATAAACCTCATGAAATTGCCAGGTAAGTTAATTAAGCCGAAACCAGTAGAACTGTTAGTGTGGATTTGGTCTTAATATAAAACTAATGGGACACGCGGAGGATGACCAGCAGCCAAGAAACAAGATGGACGCAGCCAACCTCGCTACTATATTCGCTCCTAATGTTTTACATAGGAATAAACCTAATGAAACTGCCAGGTGTGTTGGTTAAATCGGGATCAACCGGGATCAGGTACTGTGGATTCGGTCTTCGTAAAAATGTCAATTGTTCTGATTGCCACGCGTTAGGAAAAGGAAATCTGGCAGAATTAGTTCAATTTACTAAACATTACTGCAGAAAAATACTAGAAAAAGTAAAATTGGATGTCTGAGTTTTTAAAAATATAATCAGATTTAAGAACTTATAGACTTTGGTTAAAGGAAGAATTGACCGTCAATCTTTGTCCCGTATTATATGTATACTCGTTAATGATAAAATAAATTTGATTTATAAAACTTATAGTATCCTTTATCAAAATTCCAGTGCAGAACAGCTCTCCGAAAGGGCAGACGTGATCAACGTGGTCCGGCAGCTGGTGGAACGTCATTCTGAACTCTGGACCTTACCAGCTGAACTGCTACATGAAGCTTACATCCACTTAGCGCATAGTGCGCCTGCGCATCTAGACTCTTTACTGCTGAGAAGAGCTGAGTAAGTTTCTACTGATTTAAAATATTTATACTACTACTAATTTAAAATACATAAAGGTAATATTTTTCTTATATTGTCGTTGTCTTGTCCCAGTCTGGTCCCATCAAGTCCAATTGTATTTTCATTGATCCAAGAACCAACTCAAATGTACACACACAATTTATTCTAAATTGACCAAGTCGTTCAGGAGTTATGTGACAAACATCCGTAGCGAAGAATTTGATTTAAAAAGACAAACTTTGTCACTATTACTTTCTCTAAAAAGGCCACTACATTAGCAGTTGAATCCACATTTATCAATTCTACTTCGCTAATAGCTCTGGAACTTACGATAGTATTTTGAACTACATTAGTCTCGTATATTTCGGTAATGTAATTGCATTTTTCATCACAGAAATGCCTCTGAATGCGTGAGCTCGACTCCAGAGGCGAAACGACTGTGGTCAAGGGAAAGCTTCCTTCACGCAAATACCGCCGCACCTGGTGCAAGGTACTTGACTCAAAGATTACTAATTTGTTGCTTAATAATTTTATTTCTCTTAAAGAACATACAATGATTACTTAAATTAGATTTCATCAATTTTTTTGATAGTTTAGTACAGGGTTTCTCAAACTTTTGGGACCGCGTACCCCTGTTGAAGCTTCTAGATCTCAGCGTACCCCCTGACATTGC
>DVXP01003437.1:0-11317 GCA_018235645.1 Junonia grisea
AATTCTTTCACTGTTGGGAAGCTACGCTATCTCCAGTGAACATAGGCTATATTAAATCTTCAAAAAGGTGGGGATTACCGTGCGAAGCCGGGCCGGTCTGCTAGTGTTATATAAAATCGTGTATGATCTAATCGAATGAAATTGATTCTTTACATAGTATTCGAATACGTCATCATTGAATATAAAGACATAACGTTATGTAACATTCTATGACTTTTTACAGTAGATATTTTAAGTTCATTTACGACCATGCTTACTATAAAGTAGAAAAGTCTTTAAGGCCCTAACTGATTATTACAAAAGTCAATGTTGCGGGCCTTTTTAAAGGGTGGGCGTGGCCTGAAGTTAACGCGTCACTTAGTAAGCTACCATTAACTCTAAGTCTTATTACACCTCTACATAAAAGGCGCCTTTGAAATGTATTGTTAGCTAATATAAACCATTTCAGTTTAAAAATAACAAATAGCAGATGGTATCGTTATGAGAAAAATAGAAATCATTATTTATTATTGTACTTTTAAGGTTAGATGCTGTTTATCATAAATAAACACATTTTGTTGTTGGAAATTTTATCTATATTTATTCTTCTACGTATTTAAAGATGGCAGGGCGTTGTTTAACGCTTGCAACGAGATAAATCCGCGTATGAAACCGGTTGTAATTATGCATATTATTTTACTTATGCAAATATTTTTAAGTATATTCATATTGGTATTTTGTTATTGGATTTTAATCAAGACTTTCTTGTTTTATTTTTTTTTTTTTCGATAAAATGGATTGTAACGTCAGATATTGATGGAATGTTTCGAATACCACAGGATATAAATTAGACTCGTTTTGAAGTCTGACATTTTTACCTGTAATTTTTGCTGCTATTTTCAAAAATAAAGATGATTTTGATAAAATTGAAATTGTATTCGGTCGGTATTTTTCGGTCATATTAGTAAGTATATATTTTTATTTACTTTTTATCTTTTACGTGGTACAGTTTATTAAATTATTACCTATTTGACATAGACTGGAGACGGGTGCGCGGTAGCGCGGCGGCACGTTGCTGTCGGGGCCCACACGTAGAAACTGGAACTCCTCGCTTGGATCAGCCACTAGAGACTCCATTTCTAGAAGTCGTTCGATCGAAAGCTCCTGCAATATATAAATAAATGTGTTATTATTTAATTATTTATTAATCATTTTATTACTTATTGCATCGAAATATCGCATAAATTGCAAAATATTATTCTAAGTTTATAGTTATTGGAATACATTATAGTTTATTATCCGCGTAATAATCTCCACTTAATAAAGACGGCGTGGTTTTATATATTTTCAACAAAAAAGAAATAAAATTAAATTTTAAAGTCATTCTTTTATGACCGTCGTTTTAGATGCTATTGGTCTATTTAGCTATTTTCCTTGTCTACCCATTAAAATACTCAAAATGAAAACCAGTTTTGTTCTTCCTACTTACATTGCACTTGCAAAAAATAGAACGTACCTAAGTTATAAAATTATAAGTACCTATGAGTTATATGAATTCAAAAATTGAACAAAATAAACTAACTACTTTATATAATACTATGTACTATTTATAACAAAATTACAATAAACACATACATACTAGCGCAAACTAATCTATCCTTTATACTTTGAAGGACGTAGACCTTGGTCGAGGCCACAGAATAAATTATACCTACAACCTTGTGACTAACGAAGTAACAATGCCATACCTAAGTATGATGGTGTTTATGTCTCCCACACCTACTAAACAAATTATCGTTAGTCTTATTTAAAGGGCAGACAAAAATTTCGTACACAATAATTTGACTTACGCCTAGACTCTAACGAAATATTTTGAATACCTAAAAATATACGTTCATTTTCGAAGTTAAAAAGAAAAATTAAAAACATAATCTAAAAATATAATAATTCAAAGTTGTTTGAATAGATTAAATATAATAATTTTATTGTGTATTGAGCTAATGCTTTACCACACAATTCACAAATCTTATTTAGAAATACCGTAGTCAAACGTTACTTTCAGCATTTACCCGCCTACGTGGCTGAGGTCTTATTGAGCTTATCGCAATGCTAATTACCCTTTAACCTTACCAAAAGATCGAGGATAAAAAAATTCGATCAAACCAATTTGACACTTTGACATTAACATAAAAACAAATACACCTTATAATAGAGTTTACCTAGAATATATTTTTATGCGCAGTAACTTATATAGAGAGCTTAAAATTCCACTATTTAAGGGCATTAACTCGTTTTACGCATTAAGATTTACCAGCTCGCTTTGAAAAATTCCCGTTACTGACGTAAAAAAGTCCGTTTATTAAGGGAAGGGCTGTGATGCTGAGCAATAAATAGAGGTGAAATACGATGTGGTTAAAATATGAATAGACCATTTTCATACTTATTACTAAAAATAAATTATAAAGTCCTTGTTTCCAAAACATTTATATACACTTTGTTGTAACACATTTGATTAGATATGTATCTAACAATTACATAGTTTTTTATCTAACATTCTAGATCATTCGACGGAAGTCCAGTTTCGGAATTAGTTATGATTTATTTCAACGTATGACAGTCATAAATACATGAAGTATTTTCGTTACAACTATTATAGACCTCATATTTCCCACACACACTCGTAAAAACGTCAATAGCGCACAATAGAAACATTTAACACATGTATAAAACATATTTATATCGACACGGCTCATAATTGTGTGCTCGTTATTGATCCCTTCAACTCCGCTGGTCGTCTATTGAGTTTAAATAAATAAAGTTGTAACGAGTATATGAGACTATAATTGGTTTTTCACTAGAATATTTATTTTAAAGTTATATTGAATGTACAGTCAATGACAGTTGATTTTTTCGTACATAATAAATTCAAACAGAAATCGATGCTATAACGTGTTGGTAGGTACTCATTATACAGAGACAGACTATATTTTCAAAATAAGGGTTCAGAGTTTAAATGTTGAAAGTAACGCGGATAAAAATTATTATTCTACAGCATGTAATTTACAGAGCGGTGCCTTCATAAAACTATTTCTATGTAGTTTTTTATTATAATATACATAGTAAATAGTACAACAAGATCTGATAATTTCGGCAACAACACACAAACGCCTCCCCGGAAACGGCAGCTGGTCTAACAAAAGGTGTATTTGGTTATTTTGTACGTCCACGAAGGTATCATTTGGTGTGAATTATAAATAACCAAAATGTGTGATTATAAATATTCAGGTCAAGGCATAATTTTGTTTTAACGGACTTTTTACAGCAGCTTTTTTGTAGCGCATTTGTGTGGGGTGTACCCCCCCCCCCTTCTACTTTTTGTAAAATGTTTAAAAATTATATAATACACGAACCCTGGCTGATTTTTGTTCGTGTGGATCTTTCGTCTACATGTGTACAGACTACAGACTATAATTACATTTTAAAATACATGCAAAAACAATTTTAATTAAGTTCCAGAGACATGTCTGTGCATGAAATAATCGCTTCGAAAGATTTTCTCGAATAAATACATATCATCGTCATGATCAATTAAGGCTGTTACGAGTTACTTTGATAGCGGAGCAATAAACAAGGAAATCTGCTCGCGTCACTGCCCACGTTATTTTTAGTAGTCATTGTTGCTAATTACCTGATACATTTTTATTGGCTGTTTTGCATTTAGGTGTCTTACATTTTGCCTCCTTCTTGTATATAAAAATGTAAAATAATAATAACATAATCGCCACGAAAACAGCTACTTACCTTTTGCACCTCTTTGTATGTGCGGTGGACTATAGATTCGGTAGAGTTAAAGTTTACATAAGAATAGAGTGGAGAATGCTAACATTTTTACACATCTTTATAAGTTTATACAATTATGTATGTACCTGCTCCAAACGCAACGTTGCAACTTTGCGACGCAAAACATTGTTTTGGTTGTGCTATAAAGCATCATGACCATTTGTGGATAAAATGTCTTCAAATTTTAATGTCATTAAATGGAAATAATTTCGATTTTCACTCGAATTTCGCTTTGTTTTCGTAACATCCAAAATTTCACCCATCCTTAAAGTGTCTAGAAAGCACAACCACTGCGCGGGCGCCAGTCATGAGCACGTCGGTGACACAAACTTATAAGGTTTTCCTTACCAAAAAGTGCCGAACACGGCAAAATAATTTCACTTTAAAAAGGGAATCGTGCGTTCTAAGTCTACAAATTTTATTTTGCGGATATTTCGTGGTGAGTGTTAAAAAAACAAAGAGCCCTTAGAAGAAGACTGAAATAGCTGAAAACAATAAGATAAAGTAATTACTTGGACAGAGCTGCTCGGGTGCGCATCCTCAGCCCCCCTGGCGGCGCGCTGCCTCTCCTCCTGGACCGCCTCCCGCTTCATGCCGCACGCGAGGCATTTCTGATAGCGGCAGTACTGACAGCGGTTCCTCTGCCGCTTGTCGATGATGCAGTTCCTCTCCTCGCGACATGCGTATGTGAGATCCTTCCGAACGGTACGTTTGAAGAAACCTTTGCACCCCTCGCAACTGTAAACGAAACGTTGACTAATGTAGAAGTTAAGTTATTATGTTTAGCATCCTAATATGTTATTCATGTCATGCAATGTTCATAATGTCTCTCGTGAAGACCACCAACATCAGCTAATACACGGGCTGTTTGGGCGGATACAGTAGCTTAGATTTAGGCTAAGAAAACTGTCGTTACACATGTACTCGTAAATAGTGCGTTTCGTACGATTAATGAGAGAACCGGAATCCTAAGCCCCTAGCCTAACCTCAAAAACCTTCCATTCCTCATTCCTCTGGTGCTACAAATGTTTGCAGACGGTGGTGATCACTTCGCATCAGGTAAGCCGTTTGCTCGTTGTCTCTACATTCTTAATATCTCTGTTATTCGAAGTTATGTTACATTTCTAGTGAGAAATCTTAGAAAACGGCCTATGAAAATAAGATGTAGAATTGAATTGTGCCAAACATTTAAGGTTGACTAAAAAGCGTAGATTTTTAGGCGTTAACTTCGTTATCCAAATATTTAACCAGGCATACCAGTATAATTATAATATAATTATTTATACGTATATACCTTTATAACTTTACGAGACTACACAGATGATTATTTAATCCAATACTCTAATGGAATTTCATCAAGTTATTGAGTTGAATACCTACAACTTTTATTAAATCTACAGTCTGTACCTAATATAAACTATTGAAGACTCGCAAACAAATCAGCGCAGATGGAGAACAAAGAGTTATATTACCAACAAAATTACGATATCTACCCTCAATTTAACGATGAAAATCAAATTTTTATTTGCTTTATCAAATGTAGTTTCATGCTACAAACATTATGTACTCGTATTGTACATAGTTAACTACTTAATATAAAAATAGCAAATTCATGTTAGTTAGACTTATCATATCAATTTTTACAATCAATTTTACTAATCATAAAATATGAGCATCATTAATACCATAATCTATGATAAACAATATCTATGCCCCGTAATGCTAAAATAAGGTAATTCTTAGTCCTCATTATAAGAGCAAATAGCTATTATAAACAAAATTCTGTGTACTCATTTTCTTTCAATTAAAAGATAAAGATTAAACATGTATTAAACTTAAAGCTTTATAGAATCTCTTCTAACAAATAATAATATAAAAAAGGCGCTAATCCAAGCAAATATTTTGCAAACAGAGCTCATAGATATAAGATAAATAAATTTCCAAGCGTCTAATGATACCGAGCAAAAAAACATTTTATGTCCTCATTTCAAGAAACTGGTGAATATAATTAATAATTAACACATATCATTACAGATATTATGATTAGAATTATCTCGAATTTAAAAATATATGATATCGTGTATATGTTTATATCTGCCTATACTTTTTTTTATATTTAAATATCTAGTTTTTTTTAGGATAATAAAAAAGACTTAACAAATAATGCAAACGTAATAATATTTTAAAACTTGTAGAAGCGATTACATGAAATGGAAAAGAAAGCTAAGTAGGTATTGCTTATACAAATTTTGTTCTTCAGACAGTAAAACGAAATTGATTGTCGAGTTGAGCAATACGAGATGGATATTTGTCCTCCGTCCTGAGTAATCACGAGTCGCAAGAAAGTGCGCACTTAGGCAATTCCCTCTGCTCGAGTCATTAATAACGTCATTATTCTGAGAGGATGACACGAATCACCTTAAAGGCATCCGTCCACTGACAGAGGATCCATATCCGGCTTTATATTGCTACTAGCAGCTAAATTGATACTTTTAAAGATGTTTCATTTTGGGCCAGCTACAGTGTACAAAAATATACTATCCAGAAAGATTTAAAAAATAAAATGTAATAGCAGTTAACAAGAAAAATAGATTTCATTTTTTTTTAATAATTTGCAAATTGAAAAAGACAACACTCGATTGCCATCCGCCATTTGTATTTTCTATTACAATCTTATATTAAATTACTTTTAATTTGCACACGAACTCTTCTTTTTTATAGAAAATGTTGTACTAAAAACTTTCTAGGTATTTATTATGTTCCTATATTTCTATACACTGGTACAGAAACCTGGCCCAGGCCCCATACATTTGAAACATCTCCTTTGGTAACAATTACGTCCCCTCGAACGTGCCCCGAAACTGATAGTATATCACGTCGTGATACAAAGAAAAAAGCCCAAAGTCATATAAAGTGAAAGTCACAGTAATCAAATATCTTTATCAAAGCGATAAACGTATCAAAGGCTATCGCAGCGTATTTCATACAAATTTTCCTTTCAACAATATTTTATGATAATAAAGAATTATTACTTGAATGTTTTAGGTAATCATTAATTTTGTATTTTAATACTAACTTATGTACACGGCTATGGCCCGAAATTGTAATAGGTACATTAATTTGAATAAATCTATGTAATTATATTATGTATGACTGTATGTATGGATCTTAAATATTGGTATGTTAATTAAAACAACGTTGTCGGTATTTCGTAGAAAAATTGCGGTGTGTTTTTAGAAATAATTTAAGTATCAAAGTGCCTATTAATGAATATTAATTTATTATTGCTTTACTTTATGTACGTACTTATCAATTGGTTATTTTTATCTGAGTATTTGTACCTACCGATAATATTTTAGTGGCGTGTACATTTCGAAAGCGCGTCGGAGATATATTTAAAGAAAAATACCACTTTCACTTGACAACATTACGAGAAACATTACAGCTGTGCCCTAAAATCAAAGTGTTGTTTTTGCAATAATTCACAGTTTTGGCTTATATGTTAAGCGGAAACGATTTTATATTAATGGCCGGCTCATTCGCTCAAATAAGTTTCGTTTTTAAAATGAAAAATCTTTTGATCGAGAATCAAAAACGAAGAGACAAAACGAATCCGAAACCAGTTCCAGTCCAGATATTTAAGGAACACTTAAAAATGTTACATATAAGGCTGTCTCTACCTATGTCCAGGTCGGCGCTGCGAGCGGGACGCACGAAACACTAAATTACGTTTTCAGATCGATAGACTATAACGACGTCTCTATATAATGTATGCATCTCGCAACAAATAACGTGGTTTTCTTTAGATATATTTCTTTCAGAAAGTTATTTCTACATTTGTTATTTTCTTCGCATTAGTATCATACTTTTTAAGTAAACGTTTGGCTGTTTAATATGTAAAAACCCCAACACGTGACAGAGTACGTGAACAACGAAAGAAAAAGAAGTCAAAATTATGGAAATACGGCTTTGCAAAATCAATTTATGTAGGCTACCCATGATCCATTTACCTGCCCTCGTCTGAATGATTTTCAACCTAAAGTATTCTCAAGGTGAAAATAAAATGTCTCTCGCATGACATTACAGACTGCCGACGATCGATAGAATTGTAAATTGTTTCAATAATACATAAGTTGAGATTGTATAAAGGTGGAATAATATAGTGTACACAAGTCGCCTCAAACGCGTTCGCAGCTGTACTAAACTGTTTGAAGAATTGTAACACGCGAGAATTATTCAATTTTATACGATAATATTATTCATTTACAACCCACCGACAGCGCTGTACCCACTAGCAACCTGTCTACAGCAGCGTATATACCTTCATTATATTTTCGTACATAACCGCTGTCTAGAAGTCTAGACAGGAGTGTATATAGCTATAAATGTAATACTATTACAGCAACGGTGCATGTAGAGCTTTAATAAAATTGAATTTCCGAGACACACTTGCCGATAATAAAATTTTCTGAACATTGATTTTAAAGTTAAAAAAAACATCCTTTTTAACTATTCATAGTAATATTTTGTAAAAATAAATCAATTCTAATTTGTTTACAATAAGTTTCATTAACACGAAAAAACAAATGGATTTGTAAAATAAAAGTTATTTATAATGAATAAACATATACCTATTAATGTATTAAAATAACAATATAGAATGACACATAAAAGTAATCAGTAATTGTGTATAGATAACTTTTAGCCTAATTTATGAACAAGCATTTTCGACAATATGGCTACAATGATATCTAAAAAATCATGACTTGGCAAAGCGAAGATGTCCGAACGCGCATAGACAATACCTGTAGACTCCATAATGTTTCCCTGACGCTCTGTCACCGCAGATCGAGCAGAGATGCTTGGAGCCGCTGAGGGGATGGTTGGGGGGGTAGTTCCTCATGGCGGGCGGGGAGGTGGCGTCGTCCCGCATCCCGTCCAGCATCGCCGTGTCTGGCTTCATCTCCGGCGGAGACATCGGGGACATGAACCCCGCCTCTATGTTCAGCCCTGGAACAAAATGTTGCCTTTAGAAATGATTATTAAACTGAATATTATAAATGCAGGGATTGTTAGTGGGTGTTTTTTCACTCTTTATATTATTTCTTACAAGACATTTACATAAGATTCGAAATGGAGATAGCTTAAAATACTCTGCTACAAGACTATGGTTAAACCGCATAATCTTGTTAAAACCTTAATACTTTTCAAATGTGAGAACAACCATGATTTTCTTACTTTACAATTTAATTTTTTGTGTGAACTGTGAAGCTATATAAAACGAATAAAAGATTTTCTGAAAATTATCATGTTATTGAGGGTATAAAATCTATTTTATTTGTACAACCATAATCACGTAGAATATTTCTTTTATAATATTAGAAGATCATAAGCATTTATAAAAAAAAAATTTCGTAGCTACAAATTTTATATCGAATATTCATAACGATGTTAACGATTTAAAAAAACTTAGGAATGCCTGTTGCATTTAACGATTGCACAATATTATAGACATGCTATTATTCGAACTGCAAAATATATCATGGCGAGTAATGATATAGAAAATAAACAAAAATGCTGTCGGTGATTCAGAAAAACCCGATCAAACCGGTCCATTAGACTGGGGCTTTGTGGCCAGTTAAAAATAAGTAAACAGACACCCTCTCGATAAAAATTCAATAAAGTATACTTTTGTTTGACGGCTCTTATAATGACTAGATTATTTCGAAAGTTGCCATGTTTAATATTTATAATTATAATATGAAGTAGGACCAAAAAAAAGGTAACTCACTTTCGCAATTCGCATTCGTGCATTATATAATATCTGTAAGGATCGTAATTTGCAAATTGAATAAAACCATAACTTGTTGTAGGTTTAGAAAGGTCACAGATTCGTGTTTATTTTAATCGAATTCTGTACAAATCATTTTAATCATTCAAGTACCTATATCTCGTCAAGTTACAATTAAGCAATGTGACGTTTAAGCTTCAAATCCTGCTACTTAACAGAAGACGAGGCCTTGGCCTTTGTTGAGATAGTAAAATAGTAACAGGATTTTATCTCAGTGCTAGCAAATAGGTATATTATAAAACAAGTAGTAACATAGGGTAAAAGCCGGACAGTTGCCTCAGTCGGATAGATGCCCCGGTTTTTAATACACTATGTTAGGAACACAAGTTGTGTTCGCGATTTACTACAATAAGTAGTGACCTCTCATAGACCTCAGTGCCACATATTCCATCGAAATAGGCACACGTGTTTTGTCCGTGAGAGTAAATATCTGTCGCGGCGAAACTTTGATAGGTGTAATTTAATATTTTTATAACTGATCATGATTTTAGTGAACTTTTTATTTATTTGCATGCATTAGAGTTTAAATTACATTGTTTATTATGCTTTATTATTATATTGTAAATACTTGTTTTATTTATTTCGTAAATAAAAAAGCAAGTATCCGCATCAAAAAGGATAATCCTTACTTTTACGGATAGTTGCCCCTAGAGTGACTAAAAGTTAATAAAAATAAAAAGGAAATACTTTTTTTTTGTTTTGCAGTAATTTTAAACTGTATCGACAAAATTGCCCAGAAGAAGAATAAAGAGGAGAAAAATTAAGAAAACAAACAAAATTGCGAAAACTATAATTACAACAGAGACAAGAAAAAAACAAGCGAGTGACTGAAAATATATTTATATGACTAGCAATGAAAGTGAAGAAAATAATTTCAATTTAAAAACGCTTAAAGGGACCAACGAACTACCAATCAAAAGGACTACGAGAAAACTATTTTATATTGTTAATTAACATATAAGATTGTAGTTTGTAGGTGCATTTTAATAAAATATCTCAGAGAATTATCAGGCAAAGGCTGTGAAATAAAATAATATTTATTCAAAAACCTTGTTACTTACGTCTATAAAATTGGCTGTTATGGAAGATAAAAGACCAATGTTTTGAGATATATACTGAATAATTTTCAGAAAATTCATATTTCTTTACTATAAAACTTTTTCAAAAAGTGGTGAAACTATCCGGCTTTTACCCTACTATACAAGGGCAAAGAGAAAACTATTTTATATTGTTAATTAACATTTTAGATTGTAGTTTGTAGGTGCATTCTAATAAAAGATCGCAGTAAATTATACGGCAAATCGTAATTACTGTTTAATGATTTATAAAGAGTACTTTAATTGTTAAAAATTTAGAAATAATTCTTATTTACAATAAAAAACCTACGGCATCCCTGCACAACGCAAGTATCCCTCAAAGCATTTTCCTCGCTAGGCTACTATCCGCCATTGTAGGCAGCTATCCCTTTTCCGAGAGGTGAAATAAAACAGTGTTTATTCAAACATTTAAATTGTTAATTATGTCTATAAAAATAGACTGTTATGGAAAATAGACCGATGTTTTAAGATATATGCTGAATAATTTTCAGAAAGTTCATATTTCTTTACTATAAAACTTTTTCAAAAAGTGGGGCAACTATCCGGCTTT
>DVXP01003438.1:0-11316 GCA_018235645.1 Junonia grisea
ATGTTCAGGTATGCTCTGCTGGCACTAAATCGTTAGTTCCAGCTTGAAATCGACTTCTGTATTGTAGGTTGGATATTATTCTTCCATAAACAAAAGAGTTCTCACCGGCACCTCCATTAGAAATAATTAAATGAAAATTATAATTCAGTTTCTGAAAAAATTCTCCATTTATATGTTTAGGTATGCTCTGCTGGCACTAAATCGTTAGTTCCAGGCTGAAATCGACTTCTGTATTGTAGGTTGGATATAATTCTTCCATAAACCGAAGAGTTCTCACCGGTACCTCCATTTGAAATAATTAAATGAAAATTATAATTCAGTTTGTGAAAAAAATCGACCTTTTACATGTTTAGTTATGCTCTTCTGGCACTAAATCGTTAGTTCCCGCCTCGAATCGATTTTCTAATTGCAGTTTTAATATAAATCTTTAAAAAACCGAAGAGTTCTAGCCAGTACGTCCATTTTAAATATTAAAATAAAATGTATATAAAGCATTCTCAACTTTTTGGGTTTTATATTATGATCCGCTTTTACTCGAACAGGAGCTCAGAACTATTCCTGAAAACTATCAGGAACTGTAGAACTCCTTCGCATATTACAAGAAATGACATTTTTTTTTAATCTGCTGCGAAATGATCTGCTACGGGAAGTTAGCAGAGCATTTCGTTAATTTTCGTTTCTAAGTGAAAACGCCAGAACTATTTCTAAAAATCATCAGGAACTATAGAACTCATGTGCATGCGATAAGAACTTACCTTTTTTGTTGATCTGCTGGATAATGATCTGCTAAGTTCACAGACACCTACAGATGCCCACCGCTACAGGCTACGGTATAATAAATAACTATCGGGTTCATTCAAGTATTACGTAACGCATTTTAGGGGGAGGTCTTGTAAAACGTTACGGTGCGTTAAGGTGCCGGGAGGGGGTATAACAACAACGCGTTACGTAACGACATAATTGTGATTTATTTATAAATGAAAAAGTCTCGAAAATTATTTTAGTGACCATTTTCACCTAAAAATTTTGGTAAAACGTTACGTAACGTCTAGGGAGAGGAGTACAGAACAACGTTACGGTGCGTTACATTTGGGGCATGGGGGTCTAAAATCTTCAAAAATTGCGTTACGTAATACTTGGACGGCCCCATTGTTATGGTATACCTACTGTGTTAAATTTCCCACCATCTACAGACTTTCACTGACAGTTTTGTGGAAGAAATATAGAGGAACACATTCTTATACATTTTCAGAGCGGATTCATGCATGGCTCAAAATTTCTTACCGATCCATGACTCAGATGCCTTGGTCACCGGGATGGAAGTATTATTCTCATTCAGCTGTGGCAGCAAAATGGCCGGGAAACCGAAGATACAGCCGAAGCCCACTATGTTAATACCCACAGCTGCTGTTACGAAACACTGGAAAAATGGCAAAAAACTAGACTTAGTCAAATAACAGCCTGTAAATATCACTGAGCAAATACCTCTTCTCGTACTAAGGAGGAGATCAAGAGCTTAATGGACCACATTGCTCCACCGCGAGATGGCAGATACAGTAACAAATTTCTTTCACAGCTGAGCGCAAGAAGAGTTTCAAACACAAATTTAGCATTTGAAAATTCAATTTTACCGTGGGATTTGCACGAATGGGCCGGTTCGATCGGAGTGATACGACGGCGTCACAGAAAACCGGCGTAAAATGACGCTTGCGCCGTGTTTCGCAGTGTGAGTGAGGGTATCGGAGGCCCAATCCCTCACCCCTTCCCCATTAATTCCCCATCCATTCCCCCTCTATACCCCCTAAAAGGCCGGCGACGCATTTTGTAGCTCCTTTGGTTTAGCAAATGTCCATGGGCAACGGCATTCACTTACCATCAGGTGATCTGTCAGCTCGTTTGCCGCCCTATCCTATAAAAAAATTCAGTGGCTACTTGATAATCAGGGTTTAAAGTCATAGATTATATATGCACATACCTATAATAGAACCCAGAGACTATAGAAGTACGTATGTATATCTAATTTTGGTTTAGGATTTGTTAAATTATTGCCACACGAGCGGATTAACATAGAAAAATAAATATACTATTTGAAATGACATGAAGTCGTCTCTTATAAAAAATAATCATAGTAATGTGTGTCTTTGAATCGTTACAAACTCCAAAGAGATTCCACCATAGACTGTGTAAAGTCGTCATATTCGTACAGATTCTCGTATGTTGCGGGTTCAAATCCTGCTGTGTGGCAATTCCTACACCCACTTCCCAAAAACAGTAGATTGATTAAAATACAGGCCAACTATTATAAATAAAATAGCCTATTATCTATTTTAAATTCTTAGAAAAGAAAATAAATTAAGTATTATAAATGAATAATAATTTTTTTCACTCACCTGTTTCATAAACGGTGTAATTCTCTCACTATTTCCTTTTCCCATTATTTTAAACACTAGCTCACTTTATAATTACATAACCTTAATTCCACGGTCTCCATGACATTAATCAATAATGAATCCGTTTATTCAACACTCGCAAAATATTATATCTTAGAGATTAATAATAATCTTCAGATACCGCTTTATCTGTTCTTGGACGTCAATCACTGCCAATGAGTCTCAGAAATATTAGTATCTAACCCGGAACAGTTATATGCATTTTTTTTGCATCGATTTATCTTGTTCGTAGACATACTGTGTGTCATATACGATAAAGTTTGCGTCGTGGTCGGCGCGTGTCGCGCTCTGGGCACGCGATGCGGCGCGAGCGGAGCACCGAGCGTACTTGGAGCGTTCTGGGATGACACAACTATATACTAAAATTGAAAGTAATTAAAGCAAGAATATATTCAATCATGATAGGACGTAGCTATAAGTATACTAAAACTGAAAGTCATTACAATCATGAATAATCGTGTGGTTATAGTCAAAATTAAGCAGTAATGTCTAGCAATCGAAATCCGACTGATTAGGCTGATAAAAGTCATGGTCATGTTGTATCATGTTGTGTTAATAGGTATTTAGATTAAAAATTAATTAAATTATAAACAAATAGAAATCTTATCTATTTCAACAATGATTAATTAAAAGATATACCTACTAGCCACGAGCTTGCTTCCGCCAAGTTTGATATAAGCCATACATTGGCGGCTTAAAATGGACTGAAGCATTAAGGGTAACAGGAAGTTAGGGCCTTCTCCTATTCCTTTCCTAAGTGTTAGACCGCCGGTTTCTTCACTAGTCGAGCGCGCCGAACTTAGCCACTTTACACCGATTTTTTTAAAGAATAGCCTATTAACCAAAGACCCATAGTCGTAGCCAATTAGAGGGAGGGTGCTTGCCTCCACTGGATGTTGGCTTAAATCGTCAGAAACCTTTACATGTAACATGCCTAGAACAGCAAAAATTGTACCCAAAACACACTTTTTATCTTGATATTTATTTTCAATAAATTGTTATTTTCACCTTCTATAATTTTGTCTAATCCAAGGCCAAAAGTAAATTCTGGTTTTCATGCTACTATCGTGAGCCGTAAGCGAGACGTAGTCATTGGGCTAAAAGTTTAAAAAGTACCAGACATTCTTACATTAATAGTTTAACATTGTCGTTTGATTATTTCAATTTTTTTTTTTTGGGAGAGGGGACAAACGAGCTGACAGATCACGTGAGGGACAGCAAATGATGTCGCCCAGGGACATTTGCAACACCAAAGGAGTTACAAAATGCGTTGCCGGCCGGGGGAATGGATGGGGAATGAATGGGAAAGGGGTGGGGAATTGAACCTCCGGTAACCTAACTCACGCGGCTAAACACGACGCAATCGTCATTTTACGCCGGTTTCCTGCGAGGCCGAGGTATCACTCCGATCGAGCCAGCCAATTCGTGCAAATGCATGGCTCTCCTACGTTTAAAATTATGTGTGGATGTCGATTATAGTGCCAAAAAGGAACCTATGAACATCACCTACATCCTTTCGCATAAAAATTAAACGATGTTGGTTTGAGGTGAAAACCTGACCGACTGACAGAGAGTTACTTTCACACATAAAAAATGTAACGGCCTATAATTGTCTCACTGCTGGGTAAAGGTATCTTCTGTTAAGGACAAGGTTAAATCGCGTATTTGTATACATTCTGACGGTTACCAGGTTCACTGACACAACCTACAGGGCGTGTTTTTACGATTTCTGTGATTTTTCATCGTTGAGCGAGTGGAACTAATAGAAGTTTATTTGATGATTGAGCATGACTTATAGACGCTGAACTTATCATACTTCTAGTAATGCTAGGTATAAAATACTTCGCGGTTTTACTTGTCCGTATGGTCCTTGCTTCACTCCTATTAGTAGTAGCGTAATGCAATGTACCCTAAACCATTTGTCAATAAAAGGGGTATCTAACGCAGAAATAATTTTTCAAAAATGTTTAGCAGTTTCAGAGATTATCTCTTACAAATCAGGGATGTTATGGATCTCTTGTAACTGTAAGCAAAACTATCGTATGTTCGAAATAAAATAATTGGCCAAGTGTGTGTCGAGCCACGCGCATGAAGGGTTCCATAGTTTCTATCATCACTTGACTCTAAGAAAAATTGACACTTTAAAGCTTAATAATTCGGAAACAGTTCCTCGTTCGGAAAAATGGTTTTCCCACACCTATAGTATTTTTAGAACACCTATCCAACGATACTGGGGTATCGTTGTGGGCAACATGGGGTAGGTAAATGAGAAAAACATTTTTTGGTCTCACTTATGTAAGTCCTATGTAGGACACCCCGAAAAAATTTTTTTTAAAGATTTTATTATACTACTTCCTCGGTGTGATTCATATGTATACTCATACCGATTTACAGTTTTCTAGTGTTAAGAGTCTCGGAACAAAGCCGCGGACAGACCGACAGAGAGGCAGACGGTCATGACGAAACTATAAGGGTTCCGTTTTGACTACGGAACCCTAATAAAGAGCTTACTTACGGATAGGTTTTTATTAAACAGTAACCGAAGAACCGACGGTGACGGACGGACGGACGACGACCCGTCACATAAGTTTCGAATTATTTCGGATAAAATTGGAGTTTGAATGAAACATTGTGTCATGGCAAGTTTTTATTTTTGATACATAGTTATTTTATATCAATATGCGTTATTTATATCACTCTTTTATAAATTTTAAAGTAATTTGTCAAAAAAGAAAATTATTTTTGCCGAAATTACTAAATTCATGAAAATCATATCTACTTAAGTGTTTTATAAATATCTACGCATCATCAACATTCATGAATGATAGATTGTAACCATTTTCTAAGGTAGGTACGAAGATGACAGGAGTTCCTGTCATAAAAATACAGACGAAGGAAACCGTGGAGCAGAAAAATTTTGATTAAAATATTTTTATATTTTTTAAATAATTAAACTTAAACAAATTAATAAATATAATTTATAATTTTAATCATTTTTATTATGACGTAATTTTGTAAATTTTTATAATTGGCTTAAAATTGAAAATGGTTTATATCTGGCCCTATATACATACATAAGTATGAAAAGCTTGCCTAAGAACTCTCAAAGAATAAATGCCTTAAAAGCATGTTTTAAAGGAAGGCAGAAGAACAGCCTAGTGGTTTAGTGGATAGTAGGTAATCATCGAATTAAACTACCCTTTAAGATCATAAGATCCTGCGTCGTAGGTCCGAAAATTCAATGAATCTAAACAGAAATACCCAGACCACAAAAAACACATATAGATATGGGCTATACCTGACAGAGAACGAACCCGCAACCATCAGGGTTTCAGTCAATTGCAGTTACCACTGCGCCAAATTTTTGTCATATAAAAGTGTATTAACTTTTACAAATATTTACCAATATAATTCTGAATAAAACCATTAAGTACATTATCCACTATTCCACTAATTTTTAGTGAAGCAGCGTAGTGGACTAAGTTCCTAACGTTCTTAATAGATGAGGCCTTTTGTCCAAGAAGTAGATATAGGCTATAAAAGTAATCAATACTAGTATAATAGTAAAACGCGTGACGATTTCTAAAACCAAAGGAATAATCATTGACACTACGATACTGGTGTGCACAATTTTTCATAACTAACTTAATAAAAAATACAGTAAAGCGCCAAGATAAATAGAAAAACCAACCACAACCTCCAAGTATCTATTTTCTGTGTGATTTGTCCGTATTTATTTATTTATTTATTTATTATTTTCGCAAATCCACCAATTCTTCTTCCTAGCATTTTTCCCGGACTTAACCAGGGTCTGCTTTATTCTAGCCTAAGTTTTGACATGTTACTGATTTTTACGCAGAGCGATTGCCGTCTGCCCGTTCGCAACCCAGAGGGCGAGCCAGTAACCATTTAGACTAGAATATTACCTACTATGAGTAACGATCGTTATCTGGTGTTTTTGATAACAACCGGGACCGACGGCTTTAAGTACTCTCCGAGGCACGATGGTAAACCCACAATTTTGATTATTTTAGCTGTCAAACATAAAAAGTCGCACCAATATTGTTCCATTCGTTTGGCTGCTTCGATTCTTTTTAGTGCTTTATTTGGTCTCAAATTAAAAATTCTATTTATACAGTTAATAAATATTAACAAATAAACAGACAAAGTCTTCAATTTTATATATTATTACATATGTATGTGATTTCAGTATTCTGAGATTCGAGAAGATGTGTCTGTGATGACATACTTATGACTTATTGTGCTGTGTTTTATGCGTATATTATTTACTTGAGGATTCTGTGTGTTATGAATGGGTATGAATATATTGTGATAAAAAATGAGGTTTTGGGGAGACGTGTGGAAATAAATAATATATGAAATCTCAGTGGAAGTGAGATAAATCTGACGCTAAAATTTCGTTAAATCTGAAGGTATTGCTCGATTTGTTTCACATTCAATCTTAGTTTGTTCAAAATAATGCTTTCATATAAAGCTGTAAAGTCGCTAAATATATTCTGAACAATCTCGCCTACAAATACAGCCTTCGTAATATTTCCTTCAAGTAAATAAATTTTCTCAATAACCGATAAAAAATTATACGGGATATACCAATATCTCTCTTTTCTTTGTTCTCCGTCATCAAAAATATGGACCACTGACAGACAAACCTACATGCAAACTGTCTTAAAGTCCACTTCCACATGAACATAACCGCTATCAAAAGCAAGTATATCATACATTTGATACCAAGTAACAATTTTAAAATGCACTTCGAGTTAGTCCAGGGCATCGATCGCGTTGCGTCACCGCTTGTGTTGTCGACTACGCCTTATAGGGCTATGGCTGATAATATAACATAATGTGCCCGACTTTACTTGTATTTTTGTATGACGATATTGTCAAAACTTATTTTTTATAGTACAGGGGCAAACGAGCTGACATGCCTGGTTTTAAGTGATTGCTGATGGATATTTGCAACACTAGAGTAGCTCCAAAATGCATTGCTGGTTTTATTTTGGACTTGATCAGATTTCAATACCATCCTTATATTGATGATGACATCAATATAATATCAATACATGATGAATACCATCCTTATATTGCCAAAATTCTGCTTCGATTTGCCTTCAGCATGCGCAGTGCGACTGCATATTCTTAATATCTCTCTAACTATATTCTTAACATTCTGGAATTAATGATATGGATAGAGTACATATTTATTTTTTAATTGTTACCGACTTCAATATGTCTGAATTCAATTTTAATTTGTAGTTAGTGCATTTTTATTAAATAAAATTATTAAACTTAAATCACACCAATAACAAAGTAAAGCCGTCTCTATACCCACTTACCGATAGGTTAACTATGCCAGTAATAGTAGATATTCAAGTTAGAAGGGAATTAAACGCACTTACCGACTAGAGGCGGATTCCTACGCCCGCTCCCAGTGCGAACGAGAGGAAGAAAATAATGCACAAGATAGAAAGAGACAGAGGATTGACCTACATCAATAAGTGGACAGAGATCATGTGCATGTGCAGTGTGTGTCTATGTGTGTGTGAATTGGTGCAAATGTACCTATATATTAAATAGGAAGCAAATGGCATATATAATTTGCGATATTATATGAAGACTTTTCAATTATTTTAGGAATTCCGCAAAGTTTCATACTTGTGGACAAAATTGTGTTTGTTGTTACAGTTGTTTATGTAGAATTATCACCCGTCATTTTGCGTCCGACTTTATGGAAGTCGGAAAAACTTTTTGATATGGCCAAAACGATTCTATGTGTATGTAACACGTAACACCTGTACATAGCCCACTGCTGGGCATAGGCCTCTTCTCCTATTAGGGAGAAGGTATATGAATATACTATTTATTGTATATGACATAACTATTTTACTTAATGATTAAAAACATATTCGTAGTACCGTATATAAAATTTGAGAAGGCAGAGAAAACTAAATCAATAAAGGAAATATAACATCAACCTCTGTAGAGCCGCAAGCAAAAGCTACTTTTACACTATAAGCTTAATTTTCCAAAACAATAAAATACTTCAAGGTGTTATAAAACTTATCTATTATTATCTTGTTTACTAACAACGAGTGTATTAAGCTCGACTCTATCAAGTTAGGACTTTGGGTACTTAGGTAACTTTGTGAATCTCCTGTCTTAAGTTTTCTAGTAAAGTCAGCAGTTAACCTAGTAACAGTGGAGCTTAAGCTACAGGAATTATGAGTCTTATAACAAATTGGCATTATAATAGGAGTCGTGAAAGATAAATCCACATATTTCAAGGAGCCGATTAGGCTTATGTTAAATGAAAAATAAATAAGCTTTTTGATAGAAATTTTAAATTAATTCAGTCAAGCTACAGCATTTTGATGTTTATATTAAAATTGCGGGTTACAATTCAATATCTTATTCAAAATTGATCAATAAATAATCTGTTATGTATCGATAGATATAAGAGAGCTACTTACATGGCTGACTAATCACGATATTTTAGCCATACACGTAAAGACATAAGAAGAAAAACTCCTAGAATAAAGAATTTCTCTATATACATGTTTTCTGATTTATGCTTTTACTTTTCTAATGACTTGTATTTAATGCCATCACTTTGATACAGTAATCAACTAAGAACGAAGGCCATCGCAAGGGTTTAAGTGAGTACAGTCTAACATAACTCGACATCCCCCCAGGAGTTCAAGAAAAAAGTGTAATGCACGACTTCTACTATAAATATAATTTTAAGAGGTTTCACATAATTTCATTCCTAAAAGAGTAAAATAAATAGAGGGGTAAATGCGTTTCAATGCTGAATGATTGAAGAAGTTACCCACTTCTTGTATAAATACAAAGCATCGCATCATTAAGAACTCTCTAAACTCTCAATGTCCATTTCTCCTTTCCCTCAGTATCAAACAAAACTAAAACGTCGCTGAACGGTTTATGTCAAAGAGCACTTAACGACTAAAAGTTTTTTACAACTATCTCAGCAATTAAAAATTGCATTAGCGGGGACTTTATATAGTTTAAATGCTTTTGCTCTTCTCAGGTCATGATGGTGAGTCATGCAATAGTGGTACAATACGCTTGGGCTTGAGCTAAAGTGCATTGAGTATAGTTTAAATCAAAGTATAAATTTAATAGTTTTACTTAATGGTATAAATGCGATGCCTTCAAACCTTTTATAGAAATTTTCAAAGAACTTCGATTTCAAAAAGGGACAAAGAATTATAAAAAAAGGACGTGCTGAGTTTTGCTGAACAGTTACATCACTACATTAGAATACCACATTTGCTTTACATAAACACAACTCGACTTAAAACTCGACAAATTCATAGAAACTAACAGTCCCAAAGATACAGCTGTAGAATAAAAATCAATTATAAAATCCATCGGTTCGCACAGACGGTAAGCGATTTGTTATTCATATAAAACTAACCGAGGATGTTCGAACTCGATACCTCCGAAACTGTTACGCAATGGCCGCGGCGTCGAAAACAACAGTTTCGTCTGCGCACACGCATGCATTACCCGCGCTCAAGGCTGTCGCTTGATAAGGGAATCACTTTTGACTATTTGAATATAGGCTTGCCAGGTTTTGGGGGACCGAATTCCGGACAAGTTTTTGTATTTGGCTTTTTGATTGGAAGAAAAAATTGTAACTTTGTTTGGAATCGTGCCTTTTGAGTATTTGAATATAGGCTTGCCAGGTTTTAGGGGACCAAATTCCGGAAAAGTTTTTGATTGAAGGAAAAATTGTTGTTTCATGTAGAATTGTAACGTTTGACTATTTGAATATAGGCTTACCAGATTTTGGGAGACGAAATTAAGGACATTTTGGAATTAGGTTTTTTGATTGAAATAATGTATAGTTTTATTTAGAATCGTCGCTGTTAGAAAGAGGCTTGCCAGCTTTTGGGGGACAAAATTCTGGACATTTTTTTTTGTTGAAATTAGGCTTTCTGTCTGAAGGAAAATATTATATTTTTAATTAGAAACGTCACTTTTGAAGATTTATAGCTTGCCAGCTTTTGGCTGTCTTTTTGGACAGTTTCCGTTTTCGGTAACATTCACAATTAGATGTTATGTCGACTGAAATAAAATGTTCATTAACAGATTCAAAAAAATTTAGGAAGTTCTCAATTTGACTTTTTTTCCTATTATTGTTTTTACTACGTTTTATCTTTGCTGTTTGCTAACCGACCGAATTATTTTTCTGTACATATGTCTCGAAGTTTGTCTCCTACTGTTAACAAGATCTGTTGTGTAGTTATTTATAAAATTCATAAAAAAAATAATAAATTAAACATTTTAAGTTGTGAAGATAATATATCTCTACCATCGAGACTGTCCCAAACAATCGCAGAGTGTGGCAGCCCTGAATACGATAATCTAGTTTCGATGTAGTTCTGTCTGCTGTCTGTCGTCCCATCCTAATTTAGTACGGTTTAGCATCACAAAGACTCGTCTATGTCGTAGGTCAATATTTGTTTATCATGGTAATACATTTGTATACTTATTTTAGTCTGCGGTTACCTTAATACATAAATAATTTGTTTATGTCTAGCGATCGTAGATTAATAATCATAAATATTTTGTTGACTCGACAGACATTTAAAAGTTAATATAGTTGTTAGTATATATTTGTTTCAGACAATGTTTAAATGTAAGTTGATATATAAAAATGTCAAAAATAATGTTATGGTAATTGGCCATTAATAAAAAAATATAAATGTTTAAATATTAGAAAATTAAACTAGGAACGTCAAATTACAGTATAAAAGGAGACAATTTGGTAAAATAAAGTCAGTTTGCAACCGAGCGCCTTGCCTTTCATTAGTAAAGTAAT
>DVXP01003439.1:0-11314 GCA_018235645.1 Junonia grisea
AAAACATATACGGCTGAAAAGACAAGGTAGTTAAAAGACTTTGAAATTGTTGTACTTGCTATGTCAATGTAGGTAAAAAAAAGTTTGTACGAGACCCTCAGTGCGCGAGTCTTAACTCGCACTTGACCGGTTTTTAAATATATGAAAACTTATTTCTATTCGAATGTTCAATAATTAAATATTTTACCAAATCGCGGGAAATGTCATGACACAACAGAACAAAAAAACAGAAACGTTATTACGCTTAGTAAAAAAACTCATATTTTCAAACTGTAAAACATTTAACGACTATTTTTTTCATTAAATTTTGTTAGGAGGAGATAAAAATATATTCTAATTTATTATACCTATTTGTCAGTCTGTCTGTCCCCAACTCAGGTCAGATAACCTAAAAATTTAATAGTTGTTATTCGACAAGACAATTCGACTATGCATAGGTATAAAAATTACCCCGACACAGTCATACAATACGAGAAAATCTTTAATAAACTTTTTTATACAAGTCAGTATTTGGAGCACTACATGTGCATTGACAGGCATATTAATTTTTTAACTACTTATTTTATAGACAGCCCTAAATATACGCGAGCGAAGCCGCGGGTAACAGCTAGTAGATAATAAGTATATAACTTACGTAAATTAAGGGTTAATTTGAAACTATGACTACGTTGAAGTTGAAGCCAGCAGTTTACTTTGACGAATAAAAGAGACAAATATAATAAAACTTAATGAATACGTTTTATACACTTTTATTACAATTTAATGTAAAATTATTTCTTAAAATTGGTATTAAAAATATAATTAAAGTTAAAATAATTTAATTAAGTATTATATAAGTGGAAACGAGTGCATTGTGTGGGCCAAGTTTTAGCATTATAAAGGCGAGGATTCACTGATCCATGACCGTACGAGATTAGGGATGGCATCTGTTTACTTTAAATTTTATTTACACTACACATACATACCTACATATTAAAATACGAAGACAAGAGTGAGTTTGTTTGTTTCGCTTTCACGCCGTCACTAATGAATCTATTGTCACGAAATTTTGAAGATATAAAATCCAGATTTAATAATGGGTTACTTTTTTATCCTGTAAAAATGGGCTATTCTCGGGGGATGATGAACATTTTTATGACCTACGGCGATAAACGGCTGGGAATAATCGACAATTAAGCTATTTAGTTTTAAGACACAGTTTCAGTAGTACACAAAATTTCGCTTATTTTTAAGATAATTTGTCATTTATACATTTCAGTGTGTAAATATTTCATTACTTACAGTTATAATGCAGTTAATATAGGGAATGTATTTATAACATGGGGAGAGCTTATGACGATGGGGTCTGAAAAATCAGGGATGTGTGTAATGTGTGAAGAAATAGCTCTAAAATATAATAAAAATTGCTTATAATAATAGAAGCGCTTATTTTATTTATTTACTCTTTATTGCAAATGCTAATATAAAGCACAATCCACCCTGAGCTCAACACTTTCGCGTTCTCTACCAGCCTACCGACTTTTATTGAAAGATTACACAATAAATCAAATTTTTAGATAAGCATAGTTAAATATATTTAATATTACTTTGTATTATAATACGGTACAGTGTTTATTATGTTGTTTTAATAAATGGTTCTAAAAGGCAATTACAAACACCGTTCAACCAATTAAGTGTTAAAGTAAATAAAAAAAGTCGTTTATCCGGTTGCATTTATAATTATAAATGATAATAGAAAACATTTAAAACGATCACTATAATTATGTGCTTTTATAATACGTAAATGGTACTTCTTTTTAAAACAAATTGTTGGTTTTATCACATACATGCATGATGCATCTATTCATCGTTAATTATTTTACGTCTAGTAATCGTTACCAATGCAAATTCTATGAATGAAGGATAAATTATTACCAGAACTACATATATGTACCTACTCAAGTTTCGTGTGGAAAGAGAGAAAGCCTAACTCCTTTTATTACTTTTACTACATTATTTGATTCCTTTCCTTACTGGAAACGTAATTGTGGCCTTCTTGGTGTTCTAAATTTCAAGTGCAAACGCGGCATTTGCCGTTACCGACTACTTTTCTAATAAAATAATTCTTCATGTAATTTAATTATTTACTATTGAGTTTATCTCATTATTTATAAGAAATAGATACTTAATATGGTATTAAGGAGAATGATTAGGAATTAAATCCGACACAATTACTCAGAATTTCTCCCAACACATTGACTCACTTTAACGCCGAACAACACGAGATGAATTCTAAACACTAGCAGTTGAAAACTCTTACCAACCCGAATACAAATCCTATTGACATGAAGCTATAGATTAAAAATCAACTTTAGATGTTTTTTTTTATTCTATATTAAACAAATATGGAATTTGTGACACCCCTACACCCCCTTTCATTATGCATGCATGCATATATTGTAATGTAAATCGTACTAAACTTTAGACTAGCCAGCCATAACGAATGAGTCAATTATTATTCATTGAATTCTCGTCTTTATATCTTCACATTTAAATGTCTATTTCCTTTGACAAATAATGTATTTCGGTCCAATAATTATGTTGTCGTTTTCACATGTGATTGTAAAGACTAGTGTTAAATATACTTTATATTTGTTTATTGGTTTGAAAACGTTAATTTGTGTAATAGGCTATTTAAAAAATGTTTATTAAGCTATGTGATAGGCTATATAACATCATACTACAACCCATAGCAACGAAACAGTAGACATAAATAATGGTAAAGCCACGCGATAGGCAGTTACTACTTTTCGACCTGAAGATATCGTTCGTTTATTTACTTTATTTCGCACTAAATGTTACAAAATATTATTCATTAAGCAATATTAGAGGCTATATTATCTCACGCTACGTTAGATGCACAGCAATTACCATAAACATTATGTTATGTATGGGACACTTTAATGCGGGCAAAACTGCAAGACACAGTTAATCGACTATAAAACGTCTTTAGAGATCGTTATTTTAATTATCTTTACAAAGTTTGTTATTGTATAAGATATGCTTCAAATTACCGTATGTCAAACAATGATTGCGGTATGACGCTCTGAAGATGGTAACAATAATTTATGTTATCTTTTTAAATACTAATATAATTATTAACATCTTACTGGCTCATCGTCTAAACTCTAAAAGATATCAATGTGTATCGAGCAATTGCATCGTATAAACTTTACATGATATTGTTAACAAAATAATGAAAACTGGGTGTACCAAGGATTTTATAATGTTTTACTCGACTGTAGAACGAGGTGATTAACTATTTAAAGGAAAATAACGTTAAAGACAAATAACGTTTAAACGTTTCAAAGGATATGTAGGTAAAAGAGATTAGCCATGATATCTCTGGTACAATTGTTTGCCAGATATATTCTTCTTGGTTAGAGATCCAAAGGGCAACGAATTCACTCCATCCTTCAAAAAATAATACTACATTACATTTTTTTTCCTACTGTACAGATCCAATAAGAACACATATAACTCAATTCCATCCCCAAAGAAGTAAAACTGTGTCAACAAGCTTGTATACAAAATTCACATGCACATCAAAACGGAAAGAGCGTCACATTAACCCAAAGCGTTATAAAAAAAGCCGTCCCTTTTTATTTTTTCCATACCCATGACGCACTGCGACTTCCTCCCATTGTGAGAATGTTAGTCGTAACTTGGTAATGTCGATGTGAACGCCCTCTTCTGGTTGAAATAGTTAGTTCTTTTGTTTATGTTAATTATTTATTATTTACTGTAGGTAAGTGTTTATCATCAATAGCAATTTTTTATTTCATTATTCAACTACGTGAAATAATCTAGTATTATTATTAGGAAACTATTAGAAAATTTTACTTCCCTTAAAATAAAACTGATCTTATCCAAAATACCTGTAATTTCTGTGGCTAAGTGTACATTTGTATTTTACGAATAAGGCAATTTTTATTTAAAGTATTTTGTGTGTTACGTAACAGATTCGAGAATCACATCGCACCCCCCAATCTAAAGGGAGCTAACTCAAAAGTCATCTAATTCCTAGAATTGATACATTTTAAGAAATTTCATATTTTTCAGTATTAGAATTTTTGAGTTAGCTCCCTTTAAATCTGGGGGTTCGACATTACATTCCCTGTGTCTTGGGCAAGATGCGCCTTTATTTTTTTGAAAAAATAAAGGCGCATCTTGCCTTTATTTTTTCAAAAATGAAACAACAGCTATAATAATGCGTAAAAGTATAAATAAACTCGCTGTTATAAAAATAATTTTACAGCCGCATCGTAGTTTAATGTGACATTAAGCTTTTATGAACTTTTAAACGAGATCAGAATGTCAGTCGATTTTCAAAACATAAATATCATTCTTTTCATTAATGTTTCGAGAAGCTTGTTTTATTGCGTTAAGTGTAAAAATACTCTTCGTTCTCATAAGTTTACATTTTGACATTAATCTTTTGGGGTTCCGAAGCAAAAGAACCTTTATAAAAAATGTTTTTATAGTTTCATTTTAAACGTGTTATGTTACCTTGACGCATCTAACGGTTACTGAGCAATCGCTCTGCATAAAAATCAGTAATCTGTCAATACCTAGGCCAGAACAAAGCAGACCCTGGTTAAGTCCGGGAAAAATGCCAGGAAGAAGATGTTACCTAGACTAATAAATAAGTTAAATAACATTGAAGAATATAAACCACAAATCCTCGCTGGAGAAAACAGATTCATTCCCCGAATGATACGCGAGGCTATTGAAATTCAAAAACACCCGAACTTCAATAGAGAAGATGGTTGGGGGCTTTCTAACACCTGGGATCCATTTCAACCCATTAAAAATTTAAAATCCCAAATCCATCATTCTGCAAGACCTAAACATACAGTAAGTGCCTTCTGCGTGCTACCGGAATGTTATTCTAGATATCAACTTAAGAATCGTTGGCGGTAGTTGTAAAAAATTTTTCTTTAATACTTCAAATAGACGAATGTCATCTCAGTCTATTCGTGACTACGAACGCTGTAAAGTGCTCAAAACGTTGGGATGATAAAATAATTAATATACGCGATTTAAATCAGGGTAAAGTATTTTATTTCAACATTGAAGAATATATTGTGTACCCACAAAATATAAGTTTTGACCTACTAGATATTTGGATATTTTTTTTGCGTTTGACTACAGATCTCAACGGCGTGACCTGACCGTTTTTTTGACCTTTTAAATCAATCTAGAAGTAATACATTTTCACGTATCGCAAGGTCAGTTAGTTGTAAAGCTGCTTTCTCTCATTACGAAAATTATGCCAAGCCGCATAAACCTTACGCAAGTAGAACGAATAATCATAACGTGCCAACGGATTATTTGCATAGAAATTATAGGGTTGTTACCGTTAATAATATACATTTGTGTGAAATATTATTTTACTTAGTGTATGTATAAATGTATACAGAATGTATGAGGCGGTCACTTCAAACGAAAAGATCTGACGTTTTATTTTTTTTTTAATGTGATAAAATAAAACTTTATCTTATTAGCAAAATATATTAACCTCTAAACTTAGGTACCTAGATAGAGCAATATGATAGTGGTCATAATATAAAAATAACTAATGTAATTCCTTTGTATCGCTTTGATCAATATATATATTTTATCTGTTGTTACAAGTGGTAAAAATATTGATAAGTTAAGAAGGGAACACACAGGTAGAAAAAAAAATTAAAAAGTTAGTTCAAGCGAAGTAAATATTTGATCGACGCTTGACATTTGCAAACACACGCTTCTGATAAGAACGTCAAACAAAAAGACGGCAAAAACATTTATGTCAGCTGAAATTTTTATTTAAATATTAAAATCCATGTTGACAGGCTTATTTACTTAAAAGATTTATTTTATCAAAAAAAGTCGTCTCGCTGAAATGCTAGGTACTTAAAATAGTTATTACCTACGATGGAATTACAATTCAATGAAGTGATCAGACGTGAACGAGAAACGTTAAAAATAGCTATAGGTAATAACATTCTTAAAAACAAAAACAAACATGCTTTAATTAAAAATTAAAAAAATATAAATATTTTTACATTTATCGGCATACCTAAACATCAATCGACACATATTTTTTTAAAGAGCTTTATGTAACTGTAGTCAAAGTGTTTACGCAAAATTAATAAGTTTACGAAAAGTGATGTTTAACGAAATTGAAAAGCTGGTACTTGGCCTGCGCACTAGCGTGCACTTAGATGACTTTAATAGTAAAGTT
Source organism: Junonia grisea (assembly GCA_018235645.1). Taxonomy (NCBI): domain Eukaryota; kingdom Metazoa; phylum Arthropoda; class Insecta; order Lepidoptera; family Nymphalidae; genus Junonia; species Junonia grisea. The sequence continues at coordinate 6,269 of DVXP01003439.1, forward strand.
ATGATAAAAAAAACAATTTGATTAAACTAATAACATACTGTACTTATTTTCTAAGAATGATAAAACATTTTATCACTACATAATACATACCTACCTAATTAAAATTTGACGCTAAATTTGCTAATTTTATTATTCGATAACAATTATATTACGATAATATGAGGTTATTTAAACAAGTGTTGCAGACGCTAAATTTATTGAATCATTAAATGTTGTTAATTTTTCCTTATCTACAAATAAATTAATTGTAATATACGCATATAGATTAAAACTCGATACCTACTTTTATATCACGTAATTTAATAATTTTATATTACTTTGGCATACGGTATAATAAACTTTATTTTAACACTTACTTCGATTAAAATTCCTTACCAAGTCTACGATTTCCTTTTCCAAACATAAATACAATTTAATTTAGATTTTTATATAAATTAATATCCTACATAAATTTGGTATTCAACAACTTATATTTATAAAAAAAATAAAAATAAAAAAAATTAAAAAAAAATAACTACAATAATACAAAGATGTACAACCGAGACAAACCACATTAAGTAATAAGTTATTCAGTTAACGAAAATCTTAACAAACATTACTGTAACCAAACATCAATTCGCAACGGTTGTGAGACCTAACCGTAATATCGAAGCATTAAGAATTCCACTCAACACAATGTGGGACAGTGCTTAAGGATCAGCGTGAAAAGGAGATAAAGACTGTTTTAGGGTTCCTTAGACAATATGTGTCAACGCGGCTGGATTACTAAGCCAATACGTCTGTCAGTTTAGGGGTCGTTCAAGTATTACGTAACGCCATTTGGGGGGAGGGGAGGGTCTTGTAAAACGTTTCGATGCGTGACAGGGTCGGGCGGGGGTATCACAGCAACACGTTACGTAACAAGAAATTTTCGATTTTATTTGAAAATAGCCTTTAAAATTATTTTAGTGACCATTTTTTCCTGAAATAATTTAGAAAAATGTTACGTAACACCTAGGAGGGAGTGGTACAGGAAAACGTTACGGTGCGTTACGAGGAGGAGGGAGGGCCTACAACATTCAAAAATTGCGTTACGTAATACTTGAACGACCCCTTATTCATATGTTAAAATTTTTTTATGAGATTGTATTCCTGTATTTTCGCCATTGGACGTTACATTGACCTATGTGTTGAATTGGAAAGAAATTAAATCTGAACTTATTGTTATTGTATCACATAAAATAGCAATAAGACCATAATAAAAATTCAAATAAACTTAAGATTAAAACACCATACAGAAACGGATCAAAAGTTAATCGAAGAGTCATTTATGATTAAGTAGTATAAAGAACCCTCAAGTACTTGAACTCAAACTTTGAAGATTTTTTAATCACATGTAAATAATGACGTGACTGACACATATTATCAAAATGTGTACAATGTAATGCAACGAAAGACAAAGATCATTATATTAATTATGCTTTCTCCATCTTTGAACAAATGATGTAGATCTTTTAATTGAATATAAGACAATATTTCGAAGAACAATGCCGAATGTTAGTTGAATTTCAATACATTCTTTTTCGATTTATGCGAGACACATACTTATGTAGAGACCTAAATGTAGGTATGCAGATACGGATGTTTTGCCGAAACTATAGACTGTGTTAAAATTCTAGGCACCACTTAAAGTAACGCTGTGACAGCAACCTAATTTTAGCTTTTTGAAACTGTTAGTTGAATGAAGAACATGACTTGGAATTACTGGTAAAGCATATTTTATTGAAATCAAAACTGAAAAAAAACTGACTAAATTAATCAAAAAATTTAGTCACTAGACAACAGATGTCACAGCTTAGCTGCCACTATTGCCTATAAAACACTAATTAATTAATGAATAATTGAAAGGAGCTATCCAATTTATTCCACACCCTTCGGTCAGGCGTTGCAGTGCATGACTAGCGTGACCATTATTTGTTGCAATAAACGGGACCCAGACAAATTGAAATTTATCCGATCGAATCCTCAGATACCCAAGGCGACAAAATTAGATTTTTTGAGGGGCAAAGTTAAAAACGAGGCGCTAGACTTTTTTAACTAATTTGGTATATCTAAGATAGGAAACAGAGAGTGTCGACCTATTTTTTGTAATATAGGGGCCTCCTATGAATAAGAACCGTTGCGGCACTTGTGTTTAATCCACCACAAATCTTCCTGCAGTTATTATAGAAAGTTAAATAAAAGGTCAATGGCTACCGTAACCCTAGGTGGGTACCTATGCATATAGCGATTGCGTAATACCTCAAACACCGGCCCTGCCTATACCATAAGTCCATAACCCTATATTTCAGGCTTAAAAAACCTAAGCACAATGTTTTCCGACGTTATAACTTTTTCTTCGGCAACGGTGCGTGTTGCGTATCGAAGACAGCTTCGGAGACACACAACTCAAAAAACGGGACAGTCGCGTCCAAAAGCGGGACGTGTGGTCACGTTCTGCATGACAGACGTACAGTCACGGTTGCATCGTTCGAGGACACCGTCACGCTTCATCGTTGCTTTCTTTGAGCTCATTTGCCTACAAACCGATTTAAATATTCAAACTATTTCGTTATTCTGAATTATGTAAACAGAGTTTATCTTTATTGGAATATTTTCACTTGATTATTTATTTTTACGAACTTTCTATGTTTTGTAGAGTGGTAATCAAGTTATTATATCAGTTTTATTTACATAATTGTGTCATAGTACAATCCGCTCACGGCTTTGCCTGCTTTATTGCCTTAAAGTGTCATAAAATGTTTTAACATGTTTTTGTGTGAAAAGGTTACAAATATCCAAAGAAACATTCGAATATAATAACAATTATATGCCCAAGATTATTTTATTACAGATTATACTTAATGCTATTTCAAGATTTTATCGTCATTGTTATCTGCAAATTGTTAATTTAAATGGCATTAAACTATCTCGGTTACTATAACACGATCTTAAATATATCGGGGTAAAATATAGCTGTTACGACCTTATACATAATGATAAAATCAATTAATTAATTCATTATAATTTAAATTGTCTGCAAAAATACATGGAAAGCTAATATCTGTATTATTTCATTATATTTGTTTATATATATATACCTTCTCTAATATTTATATTCTAAACAAATAGCATCAAGGCAAAGCTGAGTCTATCAACAACAATACTGGATCACCCTCAATCTTTCGTACTGGCTAGAGCTAGTAACATTTCGAAATGTCATTTTTAAACATTTATCGCAACGTATAACAACTAGTATATTTACCGATGTAAGATACCATTACGATTGCCCAGACTATAAGACCTAAACCATGCTCCATTTCCTAAATTAAATCTGCGCAAACTTGGGTCAAACAATTAAATTCCTGGTTTGGCCATCAATCTCCCGTACTTGCTAGAACTAGTTACATTTACACGTCTAACAAGACGTCAACTAGTAGGTATATTTATCGATGCGAGGAGCCATTAAGATTGGTTAGGCTAAAAATCCCAAAACAATGCTGAATTTTCTAAATGACTTCCAAGCAAAGTTGGGTTAAACAAAAATTCTGGTATTGCCATCAATCTCGCGCAGAGCTAGTGATATCCCGAATTTCTGAAGTGACATTTTTATGCGTCTAATGAGATTTCAACTAGTACATTCTTCGATGCAAGGCGCCATTAAGACTGACCGGCATGCTGATTTCTATGCGTATTTCGGACACACAAGACTCTTACTGTTCTGCTTAGTATAAATATTCAAACCTCCATACCCTATTTCACACATGTACATATTGACATGCATCACTCGCAGAAAATTTGCAGTCCGAACACATTTCTAGAATATAGTCTATGTTATAAGACTTAATTGAAATTGTACCGAATATTGTGGAGAAAAATTCAGACCACGATTCAGAAACTGGAGCATTTATTTAAATGTCAGTCGGTACAGATAAGAAAACCGTAAACTGAACTAGTATGCTGAATAGGTATTCACATCAAGTATTTTTCAGAAGCCTACCTGAATTTATATTTCTCTGTATGTTGTCTTGTACATACATAGTAATATAAATCTAGATTTAGTTTCTACTTTACTTTCGTAAATTTCGTTCTTCGTTTATTTTTTGGTATTTATCTCTAATAGATTGTGAAGATGATAAAATTTAATCAAATTCTCTTATCACAGAATACATTGTAATATGAATATTCAGGTAGTTAGAAACTCTACAAACTTTCCACAAGAGACAACGTATAATATTTAGATAGAATATTAGAATCATATCAAGACATTGTGAATGACCACCCCAAAAATCAAGAGGAGAAACTGGAATGAAATCCCACAGTATCATGTTATAACACATAAAAAAATAAAAAATCAACATATTCATTTGTTTTAAACTCATCTCCATGATCTAAACATCTCGTACGCTATCTGATCGGAAGAACCTCACGGGATGTAGACAGAGGTGTTAACTATAATTACGGATACAATGGTACACGTAAGATCCAACAGTGACTCACGTTTCTCACAATCATTACCTGAATCCAGTGTAATGATATGACAGATGAGTTTGTGTAAATATATCATATTGCTGTGACTCAGAGATAGTATTACCATGTCAAAGATTTAATCATGGATATTAAGAAAATTCGGATGTTTAATTTTTACCTAGAAAGTAAACCCTTTACACGTTTCATCACAACTAAAATACTGATTTTTGTTTGAAACGTATGGATTTATGTAGATGGATATAATAAACATATGTATGTTCTTATGTTTGTTTCATTGCAACTTCCTGTAACTTAAACGACTTGATCTTAAAACGTCAGGCATTTTAAAGTTAATGATTCACAAGAACGAATTTCTTAATCTTCTTCGAATGAGTGACGTTGCAAATAAATCAAAATGGTCACGAAAAACTTAATTTTTTTCACTGTTGAGATTCTAAAATATAACGTTAGTATCAAAACGAGGGATCCTCTAAATATAGAATTGCACAAAAAATATGCGTCAGCTTGCGACCACGACAGGTGGTTTTAATGCGCTGA
>DVXP01003440.1:0-11312 GCA_018235645.1 Junonia grisea
GGCTGTCTCAATAAATTAAATAACTTGTAATAATCCTGACTTTGTTAAAAAAAAAAAAAAAAACAAAAAAAATATCAACAAAAAAAAAAGAGTCCCGCTGAGTTTCTTTCGCGGTTTCTTCTCAGGTCTTAGGCGTAGCTCTTCTGAAACCGTAGTAGATAATTCTGTTTGACTTTCAAAAAGTGAATTTTTTGTTCCTATTTTGAATAAAGAGTATTTCATTTCATTTTATATCATTCGTTTCTTTAAGTATTCAAAAGGTCCGATGCATTTGCTAATACTTATTCAAAATTAATCCGTACGGAAGAAATTATCAAGCTATGCAAAAGTATACAAAGTTCAACATCATCCACTTTTTCCTCCGTTAGTCTCTTGTTGTTAGTACATTAAAAACAAGAAAGTAAGAGTAAAATTGAAGCTCACGAGATGACGCTTTGAACTTGTACGAACTAAGACCTTTCTCATTTCGTTACTAGCTTTTGCTTGCGACTCCGCCTGTGTGTGTCGGATTTCGCTTTATTAAATAGAGTAGTCCTTCACCAAAGTCCTACCAACCATATACCAAAATTAATCGAAATTATCTCAGCGTTTTAGACGAGAAAACATACCGGAGTTTATTATGTTGTATTTATACTTAATATTACTAAAGGTTTCTGTCTGTTAAGTACTGAATCGTGTTCGACGATACACTATTGTAGGTACTTTAGATTTGGTTAATTTAGTTACCTAAAACTTATTATCGCAATAAAAATAATATTATAAACATGCGAAACGTAAATTTTACAAAGTGTTTAAGACAGAAATATCATTTTCTTAATCTGGTTGATCTGGTATTTAGAAATGCTACCTGTAACAAATTAAGCTTTAACTTTGAACCTGATAATAATTAACTTACTAATTACTATGCGACGAAGTATCTTTTATCTCTATATAATTTATGACGATCAAAAGATGATTATGAATAACCATGATTGCCGTATAGGTAATTTGGATGCGTATGTTCTATAAATATCCTCGTATTTATAGGTACCTATATGAAATTTGGATTTTCACTTTTAACACATTTTTTTCACTAAAGGAGAGAAGATTATTACGCACAGGGCATTATGATTTCAATTTGATCTAACACTGCAAATAATTCTTATTTTTATAATCAAAATTTTCGATCATGTTTCTCTTAGTGTGTACTAGGTAGTGGTTTTAATGTATTCTGTTGCCTATATCTGAGTTTTGAGCTTGTACTTATAAGAAAAGAAGACATCAACGCCTATCTACATAAATAATAAAAAATTGAATATGATTATTTACTTTTACGATGGCACAATTAGATTAGTAGAGTAATTTAGTATTCATTACTATTACATAGTAAATAGATCAACGATGAAATAAATAGATAAGTATGTATAATACTCAAGAGAATAATAATCTTTACGCTTACATAATCAATCGGCAATAGATTTAATTACAAATTATGATAAAGATATTCACAATATTGGGAAGTTAATTTAATTGATTAATTCAGGTGGCTATGGCTCGCCTGTGGCTAGATTTTATACTCATATGGCTTCTTTTCTAAAAACGTTTTAAGTAGGTAGGTACATACATTCATAGTCGTTGCAATATTTGCTCATACTTCGTTTCTAAAAAATATTACGTAAAGAATGAGGACTGCCTTAGCGGAGGTCGCCTGCTGCGTCGACTCCCCTAACCGCTCGCGGTGTCGAGGAGGAGAAAAACATAGGAGCATCACATCGGTCGACGGACCCTCCGCTCCCGTCCCGCACCCACGCCCTCGGGCCGACCGCCAGCCGCCACCGGTGCTTGCCGGTCGCGGGTCGCCTCATCGCCTGCCAGCCGGCCGCCTCATTCAGCCGGCGACGTTCTCGCGCTTCGCACACGTGGTTACGCGACCGCTGCTGCGCGCTTCTCGCCTCGTCAGTGCACGACTCCGCGCCCCTCGCCGCGCCCCGCCTCGCGCCGCAGACCCTTGTCTCGGAACGTTTAACCGACACCGAGCATTGTTTTGTTGCAGTGGAGTATGCTACAACAGATGTCCTCGTCGCACAGCGCGCAACTCGGCGAGGTCGCGATTCTCGTGCGCTCCCTCGAAGGCCGCCTGTGCGGCGACGCATCTTCGGAGGCTTCTGAAGAAGATTTTGAATTGCCACAGTGCAAGATAAAAAGAAACTACAACTGCGCTAAGTGTACATTTTTCACGCAGAATCCGCGAGCTTTTCTAGTGCACACGCGTGACGTCCACTTCGTAAAACTAAAAATTTATGATTGTCCGCACTGTGTTTATGCATCAAGACATCATCAAAAACTTATGAGACATATAAAAATGGTACATGATGGTTCGACCTCCAATAAGGAGACGGCTCTACCGTCTACATCGGACCACATAGAGCCGCTGGTAAAAATGGAGGAGCTATTCGAAGAAGTCGAGGAATGTGACGACTCGCAGATGGATATCGATGATGGTAACGAGGAGACACTTGAGCGCACATTCGACTCCGACGCAGTACCCCCAGGACTGTCAACAGAAAAAAATAAATTCTTTTCTTGCAGCAAATGCAATTATGTCACTCACATTAGAGCGAGATATACGAAACATGTTAAATACCATTCGATGCCAATGATTAAGTGTACTATGTGTGATTTTCGGACCCCATACAAATGGAATTTGGATCGTCATATGAAAAACCACGGCGGTAGCGGTAGCTTCCACTGTTCAATGTGCAACTTCACGGCCGATATAAGACAAAGTTTGACGGTACACGAAATGAATCATCACACACCGCCTGCTGGTCAATCGAGTGCTAGCCGGCGTCGCAATCGGGTGGGCGCCAGCGACATGCCCACTTGCGTCGACACGGACGGAAACGCTCTCATCTCAAAAGAGGAGGAAGGGAGCGGAGACTCACGGTCCTCACACTCTGCATCGGTGAGTGTCGCGTTGAGTGTAGAGACCGCGCCTAGGGGCCGCAGTGGTCGGTGACGTCATGCCCCTTATCACTCCGGCTTTGCGGAGTGACTGCTCTGCACTCCACTCGGCCCCTCGCGCGCTCTTGCATCATGCTTAGATCTATGCATGTCGTTCGAGTTTGCATTACGTGCATGAAAATGTTTGTCTACAAAGTCCATAGTATAGCGCAATTATGATATTACACATGCACGTACATAGGTACATGTTATTTTTTAAGTAAGTTTAAATAATTTTTAGTAGTAACCCAATTGATGAACATACATACAGTAGCACATATACACAATGTATAAAAGTATGTAAACATGACGAAATGGTAATAAAAATTATTATTGAAATTCCTTAATATATTAGACCTCCTTAAGTACACCTATTAAAAAAAAACAAAGTAAATTTTTAAAATTATCAATTAAATTTTCGGTATGTACCTAATTATCTAAATTATTTTTTAAATTATGTTAGAAATTAATTAGCTTTTGTTCGCGGCTTTACTAACAACTTATGAAAACATTATCGAACATTATGGTACAAGATTATTAAACGAGGATACTGTGGTGTAGTTGGTCATTAATGAAAGAGTTGATTGCACTTCTTAGCTAATTCACAATTCTACAATAACAATTTAATTTTTAAACGTATTATAATTTCTTTGAATGTTTTAAATTCGTTTTCATTACAATAACCATAGAGTTGATTTCTAGTCGCAGGCCAGTCATGTTATATTAATATACATAGCGATGTTTATTAATTTGACATAATAGGAATTTCTCATATCTTATTATTTTTATTCGCTAGAATTAATTTAAAAAAATTAAACTTAAATTTTTATTAATACAAATTCTGTTTCCGTTAAAAGTGCACTCGATTGTAATCTCTAATAGACTAAATTGATACGAGTAAAACTTTTGTTATGATAGAATTAGTAGCGAAACTACATAAAAAGCATTTTTTAGATTGTTAATTGTGGTTTATTTTTTACTTACACATTTGAAACCTTACTTTTCACCTTACGTCCTTGCACGAATTTTGCTTGAGGTAAATAATAATATTAGCAAAAATACATATTAACCAAATGGCTTACAGTATAGCAAGTGCGAATACTGAGTTACCATATCTTGTATTTGATATTTTTTGAACATTTTTAATTAATATTTTAATATAAAGCCACTCGAATTTTTAATTGCACTTAAAAATAATCTATTGTTATATATTTAAAATAAATTTTTCATTCAAAAGAATTTTAAATAAATATTTTTTAATTCTTTAATATGTTTTCTTTCCTTTTCAGGAAATGGGTTTACAATACATGGATAAAGAAATAGTGAGTTGTAATAGCGACTCTAATGAGGCCTCATCTTCTGATGTGAAAAAAGAAAACTCGCATATACCAAAAGAAACGGATAATGACAACACAGCTGACGAAGCTAAGAATCAAAAACAATGTAAAAAAGCACCAAGGCCAATTCCACAATTGATTCCTTTAAACGCTTCAACGCCAAATCAAAACAAACCCTTACCTGGAGAACCACCAGCCAAAAAATTAAAAGAATCCACCACACAGTCAACAGATATCAATTCTATCCAAAAAGGTGATAATTTACCAATAGACATATCATTAACTCCAGTAAATAATGCTGTCAAGGACACTTCAATTCGTAAAAAGAATGAATCATTTTTTGATCGTTTAAAAGAGAGGTTACTCACTGAAACTGGAGAAGAAGGCTCGCTAATATGTAAAAATTGTGGTTTTGAAAGTAAATGTTTATCAGAGCATTCCGTTCATGAAAAAAATTGCACGTCTCAGTCAAATCGATTGTTGACTAACGCACTACATTCAAGTTTGGGATCAACGAGGTGCCAAAACTGTAGACATCGGTGCAAGTCAAGTGCTGACCTATACATACATATGCAAACATGTGGAAAGAAAGATACATTTGCACATACTTCAGAAGTACAAAATCAAGACAGCAACGAAGCTGTAAGTATAAAAGAAGAAAAGGAAGCAGAGCCCCATCCAATGGAAAATGTTGTTTTTGTCTGGAATAATATAGGGCAGGACCCCATTAAATTTGAACCATTAGATATAAGTATCAATGATGACTCCACACTACCAGAGCAAAATAGAAGTTTTGATCTCGATATTGCTGATGATAACGAAACTATGAATTTATCCCCTAGCCAAGCTGTTGGAAAAAAAGTTTTTAAATGTCCACACTGTCTGTTTTGGGCATCAACTGCTTCAAGATTCCATGTCCATATAGTTGGACATCTAAACAAAAAACCGTTTGAATGTTCTTTATGCAAATATAAATCTAATTGGAGATGGGATATAACAAAGCATATTAAACTTAAATCAGCTCGAGATCCTGATCATGCAGAAGCAAAAGTACTTATGACAGATGAGACTGGTAGGCGCAACTATAGTAAATATAATAAATTTTTAGCTATGCCTATAATGAATGAAAACGGTGAAAATGAATTTCATTACATTGATCAAAATACATCTGTAGACACCGCGTTAGACGATGAAACATTTAATGACGTTCCCGATGGAATAAATATTCCTTTTGAACTCCAACCTCTTAACTTACAAACCATGACCAACGATCACAAATATGACCTAGACAACAGAAATCAAGATGCTAAGAAACCTAAAAAGACGCTATGGAAATGCAAGAAATGCAATTACAAGTTAGTATAACTTTTTAACTTTTTTTGTTATATTTTTTACTATTATCAAAGTTTACACTAAATATATGCTATTTATAAATGCATATATATTTATTTATATGCATAGATATTTTGTAGAACCTATAATTTTATACTTTACATATATTATTTCTACTGGCATGAATGATTTTTAATAAAATTATGGCTGAGAGATTTTAACAAATTAATTTATATTTTTATCAATGTGTTGCAGAGATACATCAAAGGAAGCTCTATTGGAACATGTCCGAGAACATTCGAAACCAGATGATGGTTTAGAAGAAACAAAGCCTCCTGTCGTCAATAAAAAACCTGAGAATATGCCTGATCCGGCCGACTTGGCGTACCGATGCGGACATTGCAATCAACTATCCAATTGGAAGCACGTTATACAGGTTAGAAAATATTTACTTTATCGTTGGACAAAAAAAATGTAGATTGTTGTTTTAAACTCTGGCAAAAATTCCGAAAATTTACCCAGTAATTTGTTACCCAGGTTGTATTGTTTAAAGTATTGTGAAATCCTTGTTACCAATTTTAAGTCCCCCCATTCCCTTGGATCGTAAACACACCAAACGCAAATACGTCTAACTACGTTAAAAATATTCGTTTAAATAATACAGACGTTTTTCGAGAACCGAACCTGCAGTCGTTATCGCTGCAGTCAGTTGTAGACTATCGATTTACCTTTTAGATCTTCTTCTTCTTAAGGTGCCTCTCCGACTAGCGAAGGTTGGCAGTCAGCTCCGCATACTTTTCTCTGTCTTTTGCGAGGCGGAAAAGATGGGCAGCACTCGCAATTCCAGTCCACTCTTTGATGTTCCGTAGCCATGACTTTTTTCTACGACCGACATCTCTTCTACCGGCGACTTTTCCCATCATAATGAGTTGGAGGAGTTCGTATCTCTCATGCCTAAGTATTATATGCATACAAGTGTAAATTTTCAAAATTTATCAAACCCCCGACATCGTATTCAATACGACATGAAGACCTTAAACTCTTGGGAATTATTTTTTTTTATAAATTATATCTAATAATACACACACAGAGCATGCATATACATAATTTTTCGAGTTACTCTCAATAAGAAATCTGGGATAGTCCGCCTTATTGAATGACGTCGTATTGTTTTTCAAGTTACACTTAACAAGCCCTTTCATTTGATACCCATATTGTAGAAATGCAATAAAAATAATTATTCTGCTAAGTTGGATTGTCCGCCAAATTGAATTTAGAATGACGTCATGCATTTAATCGTATATTGTCATCCAAACTAAATATGTATGCAAAATTTCAGCTCAATTAGTTGAAGATATCTGTTTTAAAATTGAATAGCAAAAGTCGACCCAAAATAACCACATCCAAATATTGCAAAATAATCTCAAAACGGCTGGACAGATTTTGATATAAAATATCTAAGAATCACCGCTAGAAAACACTCTTTCAAATAAAAAAAAACTAGATCCAAATCGGTTCACCCGTTTAGGTGCTACGGTACTACAGACAGACACACAGACAAACATAGCGGTCAAACTTATAACACCCCTCTTTTTTGGTCGGGAGTTAAAAATGCAATAAAACTAATTATTCTTCTAGGTTGAATGGTCCGCCATATTGAATTTAAAATGACGTCACGCATTTTATCGTATATTGTCATCCAAACTAAATATGCAAAATTTCAGCTCAATCGGTGTAAGATATCTGTTTAAAAATTGAGTAGCAAAAATCCACTTAAAAAAACTACATCATACAAAGACAAACTAAGCGGTCAAACTTATAACACCCCTCTGTTTTGGTCGGGGGTTAATAAAAGAGACAAAACTGTGTAACGGCTATCGTTTTGTAAGTATCCTAGTATGTACAAAGTTAAGTCCACTTTGATGGTTTGTTATTTTATGAATATCAATGCGAGTACTCTGTATGTGTTAAGTTTACTTGTTGCATACAATAAAACATTCATTTCGTACGCTCTGGTTAAAGCTTCAAATAGAATAACATTGTTTGATATATTTGGATTCGGGATTCCCAAGGTACATAATAATGTTTTGTAAAGTATGAAAAAATGTACCAAGTTATTTAATTGAGAATAAACTTTACCGAATACTTTATTATATAAAAAATAGAATGTAATTTTATTTGGATTACTGAGATAATAATTTAGCAATAAAATATTTTACATTGTTTTAAAATATTAATTATAGGAATAGGTAGGTACTATTTATTCTACGTAAAATATTATAAAAATTTAAAAATCTATAAAAGCCTAAATAAACAAAAAACAGGATATTTCTTACAAAAATAAAGTCACAAACAAAAGAATAAATTAAAATGAAAGAAAATCTTATCGTTGAAAAATTTAAATTTGGCTGCCGGCATTTTTTCCTTAGCGAGGCTAATTGCTCGAAAGAAAAAAACCGCAATACACGTTTACCGGATACATCAATTAGTATCTCGATATAGATGAAATTGTAACCATCATTAGACCGGGGATAAACATAGTACTCTTAAATATATGGAGCAAAGCTGGCCTAGTGGTCTCATCGATCTAAACCAAAGGGCGCGGTTTTAAACCCTCACTACCGCTGACTTTTCAAGTGCTCAAGTATTTAAATTAATCTCACGACTGAAGATGACGGAAACGTCAAGGAATTCTGCATGTTTCGTCAGAAATTCTGAAACATGTATATCCGTCAACGCGCAATAGAGCAGCGTGGTAAAGCTCCTTAGCCTTTTCCTTAATGGGACAAAAGGCCTTGGCATAGCAATGGAACATTAACAGGCTATTACTTTAATTACTAAAAGTATTGTTACGGTTTCTTTGTAAGCGCGTAGTTTCAAAGACAAGATGTCATATCTTACATTACGCCGTACCGTAAATATTAGGTTTCCTTACTAAATTATCCAGTGCCAAGCTTTGTGCACAATTTCGGTATGAGGAATAGCTAATTAGGTTACGTAACTGTAAAATGAAGTTACATGAAATACGTTCACGGAGATATGAAATGCGGAATTCATAGCAGTGTTCCTTGTAAATTAATATGATTTACTGCATCGATGTCGCATAAATCGTAACCACTTTAATTTACATGTACATATGCAGTAACAGTTGTTAAATACTATTAATTTTATCTTTAATAGTTTCATTATAACTTTAAATTTCTAACCTATTCAAAAGTTTCATTTTAGCTAAAAATAAAATTGATGAATAAATAACGTGCAGATTTTGGCTCTCTTTTTGTTTTGATAATTATATACGTAGGCCGTTTTATTCATTCAGTATCCTCGGAACATCCTTTTTCGTTATTTTTTTAAGGAAAGAATTGTTTTTATTCTGTAATGATTCTGAGAGTACATGATTAAGGAAGGAAGTTGTTATAATTTGATTGAAGGATGATTCGGGCGACTATTTTCAGCAATTTAGTATAATTCGAAGTCGTCCGAGCGTAATAAATACGATTTTCGCTCGAGTTATTCGATCTTGAACAAAACTTCGAATATAAATCGATATTCCGCACAACCATTGCTAAAATAACTTGTTTATTACAAACTAGTGCAGTGTTAAATTCAATTTCACATTTCCCTTTGAGCTCTTCATTCCGAGCTCCGGTGGAGTTCCACTTCTGACATTCGATACAATGTCTATTCTTGAAAATAATTAAATTTAACTCGATTGCTATTAAAGTTCCGTTTAGTTTGAGGGTTTGTTATACCAACATTTAATAGCACTAAAATTGGGTAGGTTTAACGTGGGCGTGGAGTTCTCTTGAGCCGGACCTTTATGTGGTTTAGGTATAAATGGTAAATTAACTAGTCTGATTGATTTTTTCTTTTCCCGAATGATTCAGAAATACTATAAGCGTATTCAAGAATCTTATACGGCCGGTGGTTTACGTAGGCCATTCAAGTTACAAATAATATAAAAATAAAATATTTCTTACCAATTTTACATAGCATTTTAACGCATGGTCAGTACTATTTTAAGTGGCCATATTTTATAATACATAGCTATAAGTATATTTCAAAATAACATTACACTTATGGATATTACCGAAAATAATTTTCTATTAAAACTGTTTACCTTTGTACAATATCCGTTTCAGACAACTAGCCATTTGATAAAGGCGTACTCAGTAAGTCAAAAGCACATACCTTATTCGTTTTCGTTTTTCGTAACTGTATGTAATATAAGCTGGATTAATTAATTAAAACTCGAGGTATTCGGAAAGAGGGGCGAGCGAATGAAGCGTCAGCTTTGTTTTTGGAAAA
Organism: Junonia grisea; assembly: GCA_018235645.1. Classification (NCBI taxonomy): domain Eukaryota; kingdom Metazoa; phylum Arthropoda; class Insecta; order Lepidoptera; family Nymphalidae; genus Junonia; species Junonia grisea. The sequence goes on from DVXP01003440.1 coordinate 9,960, forward strand.
AAAGGTAGACAAAGTTGAAGGGTATTTTAACATGCTTTAGACTTTAAACGTTTCATTTCAATATCGCTAAAATAAACGAGATATTTTTTTACTATTTTGTAGCTAAGAAAGTTATTTAGCTTAGGAAAAAAAATAAATGTTTAGGTTTTAAGTGAAAATTAACTGTTTATTTTTCATGACTGCAACACTGTTTTTATTTTGGATGAATTTGCAGACGAGCAGAAGCTAACTAAATAAATGTCTATTACCGAAATAACAAATGTGAAATAGTAAACTACATACACTTCAGCTGGGACTTGTGGGTGTTATTAATTTAACTTTGTAGTTGGAATGTTACACATGACGTCATCGATTAAACCGTAATAATTATCCTGTGAATACGGCATAACTTGACGACGCTCTTTTCACAGAGCCGTGAGTTTGCGAATAACACCATGCTTGAGTTGGCGACTCATGTTCTCAAGTCTATATTTGTTCTATCGAACTCCTCTCCTGAGCTCTCTCTAGGATAATTGAAGTCAAATATGTATCTAAGCATGTGGCAGTCTAACTGGATACGCACACATTTCACGAGTTTAATAACGGAAAAGGCACGAATACGTCACATTTCTTTTTAGTAAACCGAAACTCTTTTGGCGTCTGAGTATGAGCAGTGTGAAGTTTGCAAGCGATACGCGTTTAGGCAATGGAAGTGAAAGTTTCCTTTAGAGATTAAGATTTTTCCGAAAAATAAAGACTTGTTGTTATTCACAAGCAAGGTAATATAAACTTTGCGAAGTTTTAAAGATCTTATTTCCTGATTGCCTTCCACAAAGTAAAATGCAAAGTTGCTGTGGACTCTTCAATTAACGGGACGACTCAATTAATCAAATGAGGCTTCGAATTACCTAGTGTTTGTTTACTTTTAGAGAAGCGCGCCTTTTCTCCCTCGATTCCTTGATTTAATTAGGAAACCAATTAAAATATTTCTTAGATACCAATATAAATTATATTTTTCTTTACTTGTAGACAATATTTTTGGTTATTAAAAATGTAATTTTTGGCTGCTGTCCATAAAAAAATTATTTCAAAATTGTTTAATGTGCTTCTTTGATGAGCATAATTGGTAATTACTTGGTAGTTAAAAGTTAGGTATGTCCATCATTGTCAAAGGTAAGATACGCGTTATACGTTCTTCAACTATTATCACTATAAAGATTTTCTTTTAATTTTTAGTCTTTTATATCGTGTAATTTTTAAATGACATGTAATTTAAAAATAAACAGATTAGTGTATCTGCAATAAAAATAGGTAAAAAAACTTTTTAAGTTAAACGGTTTTATGTTAAACATACATTGCAATGTTTAAGATAAA